>OZ038483.1:2792500-2837500 GCA_964036315.1 Acanthosepion esculentum | reverse complement strand
ACGATTAAGTAGCATCGTGATCTCTCACTTGATAATATGTTCAAAAAATATTTTAACGTTGAAACAAGATGTACAGTTTTGTAGTGGGTGTGTTCATGTTCTAATGTAATACTGCACAATATATATATATATATATATATATATATATATATATATATATATATATATATACTCACTCACTCCCTAATGAACCAAATGATAACACCCACCCACAGCAATATACACGCTTACACATATCATACTCACTCCCTAAGAACCAAATAACACAAACACACACACACTTAACAGAGACACATCGCCTCTCCAGGAGCCAATAAAACTGCCAAACTGACCAAGGGAATTCAAAGCAGCATGCATCCATCCAGCTGTTATCTCAAATAACAACTTAAAAGAGACTGTTTCACCAACGCAAGGAATATTAAAAAAATCATGTTAAAAAGATAAAAAAACAAATAAAAAAACAAATGAAAACTACAGACAAAAGTTCATTTTCTCCATCAAGACATTCATTTCTGTAGTTCACTGCTACCAGCAAGCATAAATATTTTCCATCCTGATGATGGCCATGTTGGCCGAAACTAGTCGAGGCATCTAAATGAAATAATAATAAAAACGAAAGAATATTAATCTACAACACAGTGTGTCTGAAGATTTTAATTTTTTTAATAATTTTTATTGTTCAATATATATATATATATATATATATATATATATATATATATATATATATATATATATATATAGTTTTTTAATATATGCCAATATTTTCAGGATTAACACCCGATATTGGTCGCATTTTCAGAATATATTTACATACTGAAATGTATCTACGCAACATATGGTGTGCCTTTCAACTTTCAACTCGTGATATTAACAAAATCTTGATGGCAACCTATTGTGTTGCTGGTGTTCATTTTTCTATTCTATTTACAAAGTGCAAATATAAATTAGTTTTATGAATAAAAATATCGGGAAGTCATACATCAATTTAATTAAGGCCTATTCCATCACACACTCAATCCCTCCCCTGGTGTGTGTTTAGGGAGTCCCGGCATAGCTTCTGTGGTTGCCAGATGAATTTCTTTTACAGGATGGAGTTACTAGGCCTATACTCAACCTATTTTAAATTAATAGTTGCCCTTCTAATATATTGGTTACCAACCACAGCTTTACTATTTAACCCATAGAGATATTTTACCCTTTTAAGGTGCATAAGTGAATGTAATGAACTCGACTGGAATTAGGATTTCAATTTCTTATTCCGAACCGCTATCCATTTTTGAAAATCTTTGCACCCCAAGGCAAACGGGAATGCCACTAGGACGCAGGGGTTAAAGAGAGTTTGGATAAAAAGACTTGGTATAAGGGGAACCGAAGAAAGGATAAAAGCTGAACGTGGTTCAAGAAGATAGGAGATGGCGATGGACGATGCATTTAAATTTTTGCAGATTGTAATTATCAGGGAAAGCAAAGAAAGCGAATGGAATTGCGAGAAAATAGAATGTTGGAGTAGATGTGGTGGTTATAATTAACTAATTCAACAGTAAAAGGGTGGGACCTAAATGCCAATCTAGTATCACACTTAAAGTCACGGAACCCGGTCACCAGGGAATAAAAGATCGTCAGAGCAGTAGCCATAAAAATATTTGTAGAAAGGACAGAGGGAGGCCACGTCACAGCGCTGAGAAGGTGGCTGAAGTCGAGATGCCAAGTCAGGATCTGTTACATTGCAGATCATTTTTTGGATTTTATCAAGAACCTCGAGATAAATTACAGGGACACCAGACCAGATTTGGCAACAGTATTCAATGCACGGACGAATGGTAGGTTTGTAAAACTTTCAAGATGCACTCTGAGGAGAAAAAACCTGGCACGACACAGTGGCCCAAATTTCCTTGTAGCAGATGCAGCTATTGATTCAATGTAGTCGTTCCACTTCAAAGCAAGTGAAAACGTGTGGCCAAGAAGGCATAGTGTGTTGCTCTCCACGAGTCTAGCATCAGCCATGCTGATAGTGGGCAGGAAAGTTTCTCTATGGTGATTCAATGTGAGCTGTTTCGTTTTGGAGGCATTAAAATTTACAAGCCATTTCCTGCTCCAGTTAAGCACAGATTGGAGGTCTTTTTCAAGAGCAGTGGCCAGGTCAGCTCTGACGGATTTGCTATTAAGACAGGAGTAAATTGTAGTGTCTTCAGCATAAATGCCTACTTGATGACATCAGGAAAACCATTGATGAAGATCACAAACAGCGTAGGACCCAGGAAAGAACATGGGGGGGACACCCAAGTTCGTGTGAAAGGATCTGGAAACCAGCCCGTTCAGAACGACCTTCATTTCACGATTTGATAAGACAGGTTGGATTAAATTAATGTTGCTAAGAATTTCAGGACATATGCATACTATATTTCATAGACCAGAATAAAATATTTATTGTCAGTCGATATCTTCTGCCTTCTTAATTATTGTTTTGTTTTATTGTTCTCTCTCCTTTATAGTACAATTTTCTCTAATACTCAGTAACCTCTTGCGTATCAATGGGTTTATTGCTTTGCTTGCGGTGAAATGATAAAAAATATATTATTTTACATGGTAAAATGGTCTCTTCAACATTACGTCGCTCGGATCAAGTTCTCCTCTATTCCTTGTGTTAAATTTTCTGCTCGTTTAACTTTAAGATGGAGTTTTTATTACTTCTTATTTTTCATACGTATCTCTTTTATTGATGTATCCAATCGGATTAATATTTGGTGAGGCTTTGGCGTACTTGATGCTGCAATTTGGTGGTCAATACTTTTGCAGAATGTGAAAGAACCGTTTTTGAAAAGGAGTTTACTCTTTACCTTAAAATTTAGTTTCCATACGCGCCAATCGAAAATGTTTTACTATTTAGTTTACAATAATTATCGACGCCATCATTAAATTTAAAGGGATCCATACTTTTATTCTTTACAACACGTGCCAAGACTTTTCAAGATGCATGACTTTTGTTACTGAGTAATTTTTACTGTTTACCATCATGAGTATACATACAAACTCGTTAAGTAGGTAACTTGTTGACTTCCTTCCTGCGTCACTTGCCTTCTCTTTGTCTTGTGAATATTAACATCTCGAGGCTTTCTTTTCTTTCTAAAATAATATGTCTTTAGGTTTGTATTATGTTTGGGGCCTTCTTCATTATGGTATGCTCTTTTTAGCGAAAAAGTGGAGGTACCTACTTTATATTTTTTTTATTCATATTTATTTTTAGTAAAACATTTTGGCCGATACACTCTTCGGCCTTCTCCAGGTGTATATTATATTTGAAGGTCTTTAGAAGTCACTTAATGCTTCTTCCTTTACTTATCTACAACTAGAATAATCACCGTCTGGAAATAATGGAAAACATTTATTTGTCAACATATTTTGGCAAACTTTGTTCACCGCTAACATGAAACCTTAACACTCAGTCCTGTGATTCTTTTAAACTAGTGTATGCTTGTTGGGATAATAAATTAATATAAATAATTTTTCTTGTAGTTCGTATTTTTCTAAAAATGTCCTCGATGATTGTATATATTTTCTCTTTGTGATGTTTAATAAATAGATTTTATGCCTTTAAGCAATATTCCTAACATTCTGCATCTTTGTTTACTTTCCTAACACTAATGTCTTTCAAGATTTTCTTGCTGGCCAATATAATATTTTGATTTTTATTCTTACTTTTTCTCAAATGTATTATTAACCCGCGTTCTTCTGGCTAAAATTTAAACTGCTGCCCTCCATTTTCCATATATTTCTTACCATTTTCGTATATTTTTACTTTCAGATGAAAAAGTAGTAATTTTCAAATATATTCCAGTGAAATGTTAACTTTCAAAAATTATAGTTAATAATTCTAATTTAGATCTGTGGTAAAAGGTGTAAATATAAGCTGATCGCATAAGAATATGAGTTACAAGTAAAAAAAAAAATTCTTTCGTTTAATAATATATTCAATTTCTTTTTTAATTGTTCTGTCATATTTGTCCAACATTTTTGCAACTTCCAACGTTGTGTTTCTTGTTTTTTTTTGTGTGTGTTCGCCTTCTCTGCTTGTCGCACGTCCTCACGTTCAAAGGGATTCTCTTGACTGTGAAAAAACATTGGTGTTATATAGCTCTCCCAGTCCCAGACCCACGCTAACTATTCGATAATAGCTGCCCAGTATCGTTCATATGCAACTAGTCAGCGCCACCTATCTAAGTAGAAGGCCCTCTCTTAATAGCCAGTTGTGGAAGGGGACGCAACTCCTGGTGCTTACAGCAACATATGCAACCAACTCGGAGTCTTTTATTGGGCTGAGTCGAATCTCGGTTAAACTTTTTTAATTTCAAGTCTTACTATCCGTGTTAATCTTTTTATATGTGAAATTAAAAATAAATATAAAAGACTTCTTTATTGTTTCTATTAGTTTACAATATGATGGTCAAAGCTGGAATTGCATAATAATATCTGACACAACCAAATAACTTATTGCAAATATTTATAATAAAAATAACTGATATTTAGATGGAGGATTTATCATTTTTACGAATTCACTGAAACCCAGATAGAATTATGCTTAGCTTAAATATCTTTTGATATTAATTTCCACCCAATAATGAATTATGCTTAGTTTAAATACCTTTTGAAATTCTTTTGACCCAGTAATGAATTATGCTTATCTTAAATATCTTTTGGTGCTAATTTTCACCCAATAATGAATTACGCTTACCTTAAATATGTTTTGATATTAATTTTCACCCAATAATGAATTACGCTTAGCTTAACTTAGCTTAGATATCTTTTGATATTAATTTTCACCCAATAATGAATTTTTCTTAGCTTAAACATCTTTTGATATTACTTTTCACCCAATAATGAAATTTGCTTACTTTAAATATCTTTTGATACTAATTTTCACCCAATAATGAATAGAGCGCTAATGTCGCTAATATGTGGTATTGTATTACTGGCCACTCGTATTCGAGGATGCCCATCTACCAGAGCGGCTAGCCAATCCCTATTGCAGACGCTTACTCAGGCCCATTTACGTTTCTTCAACGCCCACAGAGCCCACCTGTGGTTTATACTGCACCTATGCTGAGCTGACCGTAGTTACAGTTGGGAAATAACGTGTTATTTGAACAAGGCCAGCAAGTTGAAGTCCTCGGCCACGATGACTTGTGACTTGGCGCTAGCACAGCTGTCGACTTCGCGCTAGTACAGCTATCGTCTACAGAATTTCACTCACAAGGTTTTGGTCAAGCCGTGGTATGGTTTTTAGGAACTTTCCAAAGGTGCCGCACACTGTGATCGACCCCTCCATTCCGATAACATCGACCATGGTGAGATTCGAACCCGGGTCTCATGGTCAGAAGGCGAACAACTCGGCCACGGCCTGAATGTCCTACTAAGTTTGTCTGATTAATATCAGTTTTAATGTGAAAATATTGACCTGCCTAATAAAATCTGACATTACGACTGGCGACGTACAAATTTAAAAGAGAAGAACCTGAACGCTTTTAGAAGGGTCGTTGTGAATTCAGTCCGTACTGTGTTACGTGCGTATTTGTTAATGTTTATGGCCATCATAATAAATATCTATCAAGAAATAACGTCTTTTGGCATGATATAAGCTTTTCATTTGAATTTTCATCATACGACATCAATGTATAGAATGAGAAACACAAAATATAATGAGATTTGGGAATGAAAGTGAGGAAGACGCTGACATGTAATTAAAATATACGTCAGTTTTACATAAACACCACCCACACAAAATATATCCACACACGCACACACACACAAATATATATATATATATATTGAACAGACAGTTTGCCAATCTTCATCAGGCAACTATGGTATCTGGTAGGGCTCTTCTTTTGACCCTGCTTCTTAGGTCAGATTATTGTTGTAGATTTCACGGTGGCCACTGATTGCTGTTCAAGCCCAGGTAATAATCTAATACTTTGAAAGCTGATTTTCAAGGCAAATAAAAAAAGCTCCTTCCGCCAATTTGTCTTGTACTAAGTTAAGCTTAGTGAATACCCAAATATTCTAAACGTGGCTCTATATCAGCTAGTGGCAGATTGCCGGATCACGTGACACATTTGTTAAAAGAATCTCCGTTACTGTACGCGTTTATCTTTTCCAGCCTGTTATATTCCCACAACTGACCGATTTTTTTTTCAACATACAATCTCTAGATTGCAAAATAAGGTAAAAAAATCTTCTATTTACCCCATCAGTTGAGGGCAACGTAATGTGGAAAAACGAACGATTCTTCCTTTACTGAAGTAGTAAACATCTTTGAAATCCAAACTGAATCACTGTCATCTTAATAAATCTCTTTTTTATATTAATTTCCGCCCAATAGAAGGCCTAAGAACCACTCAAGGTAGAGAGTTAATGTATGGTATTGTATAAAGCTGAGAATACTGGGCCAATGTTTCATTATGGACCAATATTTCATTATGGACCCATCTTTCATTATGGACCAATATTCCATTATGGACCAATATTCCATTATGGACCAATATTTCATTTTGGACCCATATTCCATTATGGACCAATATTTCATTATGGACCCATATTTCAGATTGAATCTGAGGTTGTTGAAGAAATAAAATGAGTAGATGATCATGCTCGGAAAGATGCAGTCATGCTGAAAATGAAAAATCCTGCTAATTTGCCATTTGCATTCAGGTCGAAACAAATCTGATGATGAAGTGCTCTTACCTTGAGCATACCTGCTGAGTTCGATATCTGTGTCTGTTTCGCCTGCCTCTCTGGACTAAAAGTTCAAGCGCAGGTCAAAGTTCAAACGCTGATTTTCAGACTCATGTCACTTGAAAGAAATTATCACATTGCAATATTTCTTTCGTGATTTGCCTCCTAAATTATATCGCTAAAATTTAAAGTGCTTTATTTCTTCAGAATAATATCAAGTGAGTATTTTCTTATTTAAGGAGAAGATATGGCCGGGTGGCTGATTCGATAGAACGTTCCGTTTCGAAACTGGCTATGGTAAATTTGCCAGGAAGGAGACTTCTTGATGTTGTCGGACTGGATGAGGCGATCCAATTGGAAATTACCCAATAATCATACCACCGGTTGACCCTCGCTTTGTGGGTGAAATTGGACGGCCGCAATTGTTCAAAAGCCGTCGATAATTGCACTAGCACGATGTCGCAAGTCATCGTGATCAGGTGGGTGTGATCGAAAAAGAGTAACGGCCAATAATTCTAACGGAGAAATTTCACAATAAACTCGAAACCGTTTCGCACCGTAATAAATAATAAAAATTAATATGGTGGAATGAGGATTTGTCGAAAGTTACCGCTAGAGTACGAACGAATCGTGGGGCGGTTTGTTTTTCCAATCAGTTTACTTAAACAGAAGCGAGGCACAAACTTGTAAATATTTAAAAAGGCCCCGAGTCGTGTCAGTCAAATGACATATTTTCGAAGAAAGGACAAAGGAGAAACGTTTTTTATCAGAAAAGGAAGAGAAAGAGAAGAAGAGATGATAAAGGGCAGGGTTGAAAAGAAAGCGAAAAAATGGCTGCGAATGTTGGCTCAAGAGAGTCTGACGGACAGGATGGGATCGGCCATGATGGAAAACAGATAAATCGGAGCGGGGGTGAAGGGAAGGGTAGATAAATAAAAGCAAAGATTGGGAAGTCGATTTGCAATGTGACACAGACAGACACACACAGACACACACAAATATGCACAGGATGGCTCACACATATACACGAACACATATATAGGGGGGTGTATGAATGTATGTGTGTATTTCTGTAAATAAATTCAATTTTACAATAAAGTCCCCTGACACGCGAACTTAATCTTCGTGAAATTCAGAGGAGAGACAGATAATAAGCAAGACTGAACTATTAGCGCCCTCTATCTCTTGATAATGAGCACTATAATTACAAAGACTGGTTGGCGTTATATTCCTGGTCGACCTTTTTTCTGGGGGAAAATAATCCTAATTACACACACACACACACACACACACACACACACACACACACACACACACACACACACACATACATACATACATACATATATATATATATATATATATATATATATATATATATATATATATATATTTTGAACGATAAAAATTATTAGAAAAATCAATTAAAATCTTCAGACACACTGGGTTGTAGATTAATATTCTTATGCTTTTATTATTATTATTTCATTTATATTCCTCGACTAGTTTCGACCAACATGGCCATCATCGGGAGAGAAAAAAATGTCTCTGCTTGCTATAGCAGTAAAATAAATTATAGTAGAATAAATTCCAATAACCAAAAATACTATTCTTAAAAGAGTGCTCAATACAGAGAAGAGCAAATATAATTTATTCGAAAATTCTAACATAAATATGTTATAAAATCCCTATTGCAGACGTTCACTCAGGCACATTTGTGTTTCTTCAACACCCACAAAGCCCACCTGTGGTTTATACTGCAACTATGCTGAGCAGACCTTAGTTACAATTTCTATCATGATCAACATCCTGAACAAAGCCAGCACACGATGACTTGTGACTTACTGCTAGGACAGTGTTCCGTCTACCCAATTTTACTCACAAAGGTTGAGTTAACCCGTGGTATCGTATGGTTTTCAGTCACTATCCAAAGGTGGAATCGTTTCCCTCCAGACAGATAACACCAGGAAGTCTCCTTCCAGACAAATCAACCGGTGATGAGATTCGAACCCGGTTCAGAAAGCGAACGTTCTAACCACTCGGTCACGCGTCCATAATGTAATTTTCCAAGCGTAGCTTGGATGTGGCACAAGGCCGAAAGTATGGGGTACCCAATGAGGATCGAACTCACTACTCAGTCGTAAATGTTCTTGCGAGACAAGCTTTGCTAGCCATTATACCGCCTTGAGGTGTGTGTATGTACTGATTCCTTGTAATGGGACGGTATATGTGTGTGTGTATGTGTGTGTGTATATATGTGCGTATATGTGTGTGTGTGTACAGATGAGTTCACTGATTCCTCGTCGTGAGACAGTGTGTATGTATGGAGAGGCGATATACACAGATATACACGCATGCTGACAGGGACACACGAAAATGGAAATAGATCTAAGAACACACAGGTGTCATTAAAAGACAAGAATGCCGATAACTACTCCATTTCGCCTTACCAATCTTAATTGTTTTATAACCCTTCACGCAGAACTTTTCACTGCCAGTTCAAGAAAGACATTCGGATCACTAACACACAGAAAAAGAGAATGTCTCATATCGGGAATATTTAACATCGAAAAACATTAAAAAATTATTATTTTTAATAATATGTGGAAATCTCGACCCTTTGCCTGATGACGGTCACGAGAACGGAAACACGTGTAACAAAATTATGGAAAATAAAGGATAATATTTTTTTAAAAAATCCACATTACAACCGAAAACGTTTGCGGATTCTCTCTTCTTTTTAATATACACACTTTTCTCTCTTTGGAACTACTATACCCTCTTCCTTTCATATATATATATATATATATATATATATATATATATATATATATATATATATATATATATATATATATATATTGATAATGGTACTGGTCAATACATACATACATATATATATATATTTTAAATTTTATTGATGTTGTGATTGATTTTATTTTTATGGCTTCTTGTATTTTCATTCATTTAGTGTAATGTAAGTGATATAGAATGTTTGTGTTATTAAGTATTTTCTTCTTATGCTGTATTTTGTTGGTGATATGCAATTGAATTGACCAATCAACATAAAAACAAGTTAATCGGCGTGATAATGTAACGATTATGTAGCCAATATATGTATGTTTTGTTTGAATTATTATTATTATTATTATTATTATTATTATTATTATTATTATAGAGATAATATCTAAGTGGTCAAACAAATTCATAGATTATACTGGGTTGAATTTTTTTCGTTGGAGGTTTTTAGGTTTTTATAAGTGATGAGTTTTAATTTATTTTTGTTCTTAAATAATATCTATTGATTTCCTTAGGTTTTCATATTCTTTTCATCTAGTTTATAATTTGTGCAAAATAGTTGCCGTATTTATGTTTTATCTTTTGTGTTAATATTATTTTTTTATCTTGTCTAAGTTTAAATCTGTTTGTGTGTGATGTTCTGTAGTAAATAAATTATTAATTAATGTTTGGTTTATAATTTTGATTTTTTTGTAATAAAATATTGTGCCTGCAGAGAAGATATTAAATGTACTCCATGAAGTTGTTTATGGTGACTGTTTAGTATCTGTGCAGGCGTTTTTGAGTAGAGTAAGTATGTGTTTGCGTTATTCGAATCTATCAAGATTGTTCACACTCGCTATGTTTAGTTATTGTCAAGTTTGGGTGTTGAAATTGTTGGTTTCGGATTTCGATTTTAGTTTATGTCTATAAGCTTTTCTTTATTTAGCAACTTCCTCGCTGGGCAAGATGTAGCACAAGGCCAATTTTTAACGTGGGCCGTTCCGAGCCCGTAGGCTCTGGCAAAAATTGCCCATAGAGCCGTATCCACAAGGTCGGGTTTGTCTACCTCCCCAAACGAGTCCCTGCCCTTCGGCATAGACTCGCCTGGGTTCCTCTCCGCCCGGAGGCAGAGAGTTTGACAAGGAAAGCTTCTACCTTGTTTCTGGCGAGGTGAAAGAGAGAGAGAAAAAGAGGAAGAGAGAGGTAGAGAGAGCGGGATAGTGAGATAGAGATAGGGAGGGAAGGAGATATGGAGGGAGGGATAGAGAGAAAGAGATTGAGAGAGCGAGAGGTAAAGAGAGGAGGAGAAGGAAGGTGATATGGAGAGAGAGAGAGAGAGGGAGGAGGCGGAGTATGAGAAAGCGGTAGCGTGAGATATGGAGATGAAGACAGAGAGAAAGAGTGAGGGGGAAATGGATGGAAAGTGAAAGAGAGGTGAAAGAGAGGTAGAGAGTTAATGAGATTGAGAGAGGGAGGGAAGGAGAGATGGATAAATGGGGAGAGAGAAAGAGAGCGAGAGAAGGAGAGGGAAAGAGATGGAGAGAGAAAGAGAGCGAGCGAAGGAGAGGGAAAGAGATGGAGAGAGAGGGGGTGAGAGTGATATAGTAATAAAGAGAGAGGGAGAAAAAATCTTTTTCTTTCAATCTCAAGCGAGACTGTTTTCATACAAAATTGTTCAGATACATCTCTTAAAATGTTGATATATTTGGTAGAATGTAAAAATGTCTTGCAAATATAACATCGAGGCATTGATGTCCATATTGATATCCACAGGCAACGTAATATGTAGTCTGTCAGGGCATTACCTGATGTCCGTAGCTAGTGTCAGACATTTTGTGCATCCAAGGTTTTTGCTAGCATTAACTCCCGCCTGAAATGTTGTATAAAAATCGAAAGCAATTATTTGTTTGCTTACCCTTGTCAAGGTTGACAATAGGGTGAACAGCCGTTTAATGTTATTTTTGTCTGATCAGTTGTCAGAAGAATGTGATTTGAATAAAAGATTACAGCAATTACTGACATGAAGCTGGTAGATGTGATCAATTACTAGGATGAGGTAGTCGGTTGACTTTTCTAAAGATCCTATCAGGATGAGAATATATTGGTCAGAACAAATAATTGTAGCGTTTTTAAATAGGTGGCGCCTGAACACGTGATTTCTTTTCACACGTGACTTAAATTTATGATCTATACTCATATTCTGAAAGATGACATTTCAATATGGTTGATTCGGGCATGCATTGGGAATCTGAAATGTATTTTCGTCATTTGATGCTCTTTTAGTTTTGGAAAGAATAAACCAGCAAAAAGGTATGAAAGGTTTATGGAAATGGTAACATATGAGCGCTCTAAGACATCTGAAAATAAGTTATCGCTATAACGTTTGAGAGACTCAAAATTAAACGCTAAGAAATTAATTGACAGCATTTCCAAACAGCGATTCTTTGCTCCACAAAAAGCACCCATTATTTGTAAAAAAAAAAAAAAAAAAAAACGATCACAGGCGATGAAAAATTGTTAGTTTACAACAATGTGAAGAGAAGCTATTTCTAGGGAAAACGAACTGGACCGCCTTTAAGCAAAAGTTTTTCTAAGGGGATGATATGTATCAGGTTCGATTGGTAGAACATTCTGTATTAGAAACTCCTTCCATAAAATCTAACATTGAATTCAGACATGCACAGTTTTCAATTGGGCCTATTAAAGACAACACTCGATGGAAAACGGTCAAAAATTTCCAATCGGAAGAGTGTCGTCTTCCATAAAGATTAATTTAGGCATTTGATTTCTTAACGGACTCGGCAGGAATTCGTACAGCAAGGTTGGGATATCCTACTACAACCGACGTTCTCAGCTGATATTTAATCGTTCGCATTACAACTATGTTTGATATCTATCAAATTCTTTTAATGTGAAACTCAATTCACTGAAAGTCTTGACCAGTTCGTCAAACAGAAAGACGCCATGTTCTGGGAGGATGGAATCATGTAGTAGGACATAATGACACGTGGATAGTTGCATAACTCTACGTACAAATATCTAAATATTTCCTTTGAAATTTGTCTTTTAAAAAGTTACGAATTCTTGTTCCGACCTAATGTTTAAAACATTTTTCAAAAACAAATTTAAGAACTAGTCTCATAACTTGGAAAAGAAAAAAAATATACAAAAGTTTCATTCTAGATTTTATATTAAAAAGAATATTAATTTTATTTTTAAATATTTAACGCACACACATTCTCTCTCTCCTTCTCTTTCTGCCCCTTCTATAGGGAATTCAAAATGACAGTTACGATGATATAAAATCCACGAACCAACTCTCTAGTCCATTATAGCATACTGGATTAAATAAAGGGTTCAGATCAAAAGGCACTGAAGGTTACTCGAATCGACAGACACCCGAAGAAGGCCGAAGAGAACAACGGCTGAAAAGTTGAGATAACAACAATAAAGATGAAGATATAAGTTTGAATGTAAATAAAGTAAATAATTTAACGCCTCATCCCAGACATTCAGACAGAAATAAAAGTACCTATTTACCAAATTCTACAATGAATTTAACACATTAAGTTACACATCTTCAATAAATTGGTAATCAATTGTCTCGCTAGAACAATTATGACTGAATAGTGAGTTCGATCCTCACTGGGTGCCACATATTGTCGGCCTTATGCCACAACTAAGCTATGCTTGGAAAATCACTATACACCGTGTATCTGCATGGCCGGTGTAGTGTGTCCTCCGCTGAAACCCCAGACGTAGTTGGAGCTCGAAAAGGACTCGTTTCAGTATGGTTGTATTTTTTAAAACCTTTTTTCTACCTAAGTCCTACGGTCCTGGGTATAACGATAAACTACTTACGCGTCCTGGGTCATAAGTCTCTGATCAGGAGGTATTGAGGAACGTGGAAACACCTCTTAATTGCTGGTGTTCCCAGGTCCACCCTGACACGGGGTGGTAGCACCTGTTAGGGTCCCAGCTATGGGTAAATAGTTAACCTCGAAACTGGGGTCAAAACACGATGAAAGTATAAAAATAGATTTTAATAACAGAAATAATTTGTAAAAAAAAAAATTATTACCATCAATACATTTTTGAAAAAAAAATAGATCACCAGCTATACATTTTTTGAAAAAAATTACCATCGAAAAAAAATTATTACCAGAAATAGATTTTTGGAAAAAAAATATTACCAACAATTAAAATTTTGTCGGCATTAAATAACCCATTGAGGCTGATATGGCGTAAAACAAACCAAACCAAACCAAACCAAACCTCAGTTCTATTGCCAATGATCAACAGGGCCGGTGCTTACTACCCCGAAGCTCTCAATCGCGTGCTCGCAGCATTCCTACTGGGGGTGGGGTGGGGGTAGAAGTGATAATTTCAGTAGAGGATATCAAGATTTTTATCGCCATGTTCGGTATTCCAACGTCTTTGTTCAACAGATGATATCAGTATTTGGAATTGGCGCAAATCTGTTGGATGATTTGACTACGAACGCTGGCTGGATGAATCGGAAATAAGAGGAGCTTGCCTGAAGTTCTATTCAGACTCAAGATCTTATTGGTGGAGGCGGAGAATTCACACGTCCGAACCAAGCAACAGAATCGAAATTCCCTATTAGACGTTAATCCTGGAATTGAAGCCATTATCTGGTGTAGAACTTCATGACAAAGCTTCCATACACAATCGCAGATTACACCCACGTAGCCCCAATGCCACGGCAACATGATGGGAAATCATTAAAATAAGATAATGCACCGAAACAACAAAGGAGCTACACATCTTTCTCAGTCTCTCTTTCTCTATCTGCTTCTCAACCTCCCTCTTATTATATATATATATATATATATATATATATATATATATATTGACAGTATTAGTGGTCAATATATATATATATATATATATATATATATATATATATATATAAATACATAAATTCCCAAGAGGATAGAATCCAGGTAGAACTCAATGTCCAGGACAGAGTAAGAATATAATATACAAGGCTCAAACACTAATATTCCATGGTTATAATTTATTACATTCGAATCGTAATCACGATCCAATTCAACAGAACTAAAATTTCAAAAAGTAATTCTGAAGAATTGGATCGTGATTACGATTCCAATGTAATAAATTATAACCATGGAATATAAATGTTTCAGCCTTATATATATATATATATATATATATATATATATATATATATATATATATATAATGTATTTGGGCGGCAATCCTTCTTTTATATATGTTTCATTAAAAACGACTGACAAGGCACCGCGATTAAGCTTTTTATTTAATTTTTCTTCGTGTTTTCTTTTCTGGACACAAGGTGTATAAAAACTGTCTAAACGTTCTGTATAATTAGCGCTTTCGG
Organism: Acanthosepion esculentum; assembly: GCA_964036315.1. Lineage (NCBI taxonomy): Eukaryota > Metazoa > Mollusca > Cephalopoda > Sepiida > Sepiidae > Acanthosepion > Acanthosepion esculentum. The sequence continues at coordinate 2,822,601 of OZ038483.1, read as the reverse complement.
CTATTCTTTTAGCCTTTATCAAGGGCGATTTTGATTTTTATCTTTATTTTTAATTAAATATGTGGATATTTTTATGTATGTGTCTAAAGTTATTGGAAGTGTTTATTTTCCGAAAACGGTCAGCACATAAATAGCCGTGTTCATAGTTAATGTTTTCGTTTTTTATTATTTGGACTTCCATTATTTTAATCTTTTTTTTCTACATGTGGATGAGGCTTTTATATTTGTATTTTCTCCTAGTATGTTTCGGGTAGAGTCTGGTATATTTTGTGTATGTTTAAATGAGTACTAATGCATCTATGGTCAGGTAGGTTTAAAGTAAATCGTCTAGACAGGCATGTAGTAGGGAAACCAATGTAATTATTTATGAGTTCGGTTTGAATATATATATATATATATATATATATATATATATATATATATATATATATATATATATATATATATATACGTATGTATGTATGTATCAATTAATTAATTTAAATAGAGAACAGACAACCTTAAGGGTCCATTGTTTATAATTTATATCTCCAGGCATATGATTTTTACCTGGTTCATCAGACCGCACTTCCAAGGGTGAAAAAAAGATGTTTTAAATTTACATATAGTTTTTACTCACTTTTGAGGGGTTGTTTTAAGTTGATGTAAGGTGACACTGAGAGAGTGGGAGGCGGAGTATGATAGATACGGTTGAAATTAGAGAGGGAAGAGAGAGATAGGAATAATTTTAAATCTATGTTTATTAAGATATTTAAGAGTAAGAGAGGTGGGTTTTGGACCAGACATTGACCTAGTTAAAAAAATCGCCTCACAGGAAAAGAGATAAAGAGAAAAAAAGAGAGTAGTGAATTAGAAAGTAGAGGGGGAAATGGGGTTTGAGAAAGAAATGGAAAACAGAGTTTGTAAAAGATGAAGGAAAGGAAAAAGAAAGGGTAAATTAACATATATGGGTATATTACGGTTAATTTGAAAAAAAAAACGGATTTTTATATTTGGCCGTTAACATTTTTAAAATTTTCAACAAACTAAGCTCGGGAATAAATATAGTGTGAATATAATATAAATAAACTATATTACTATTATAACTATTCTTAATATTAATATGAATAACATTTAAGGAGTAAAAGTTTTAAAATTTTGTTTTTAAAAAAGTAATAATAGTATTATTTTTAATATAGTAATAATGGTAAAAGGAATATAATAATAATAATAATAATAATAATAATAATAATAATAATAATAATAATAATAATAATAATAAAACCCGGCATGACACAGTGGGCCAATATCTGCACTGGAAAATTTGCAACTCCTATGGGAAGGAAACTGAAAGAAACTGGTACGAACACCACCCTGACCCGGTTACGGAGATAGGACCTGTTACAATTCTATGGGACTACACAATACACACTGACAGAACAATCAAAGCCAACCGCCCAGACATTGTTATTAAAGACCACAAACAAAATAAGTGCCTCCTTATTGATATGGCAGTCCCTGCAGACTGCAATGTATCTTTGAAGATATTCGAAAAACTGTCAAAATACAGGGACCTTGAAATAGAAATGTCAAAAATGTGCCACATGGGAACATCAACAATCCCTGTTGAAGTTGGAGCCCTTGGGCTGGTTGGAAAAGATTCCAGTAGACTGATTGAAGGGATCCCTGGAAGTCCATGCCTCAAAGAGATACAAAACATTGTTCTGACAAGTACAGCCCACACTTTACGAAGGGCTTTATCTATGTAATTATTATTATTATTATTTTTTGCAGTGCTTTCCACTGCAAAAAAATGATGCCATTTCTAACCTTAGGTCCCTGGGCGGGACCCGGAAAGAAATGTGTAAACGCCAGATATCAAAGAAGATAATAATAATAATAATAATAATAATAATAATAATAATAATAATAATAATAGTCCTAATACAGAATTACCTATGAGAGGAATAATGAAAAACATAATCGTAGTAATAATAATAATAATAATAATAATATTAATAATAATGAGAGGAATATATATGCGTAATAAAAATTTGCATAATATTTAAGTCATACTTATTCGATGCGGTCTCGCTAACCTTTGACCGTTATACATGGCTACGGAATCTTGCCTATCACACTGACAGCACATGGTTCTTGATGATGACTGACACAGACGAAATATAGTTTTAAGGTGTGCTATATTTATGGGATAAAGTGCTTAGTATCGAAGATAGAGCGTATGTAAATATAAAAGTGAACATTGAAGTTAACACTCAGAGGCAACACACTGTTTCATGCTAGACGCAATCCTCAGGCCGCCTGACGATTGCCTCTCTCTTTCTCTCTCTCTCTCTCTCTATATATATATATATTTAGGTAGCATATCTTCATTCAAGCATGCTTGAATAATCTAATCAAAACATACTCTACACATATTATGTTTACTTATTTTTATTTTAATGCTTTTAATCAATTTCTTAGTGTTGTCCATTAAACTGGTTAAAAAACTACGGCGTCTTTCTTAATCAGTTTAATGTCAATATTAAGAAATAGATCCGTGAATCTGAGAGGATTAAAATAAAATAAATTGACATAATAAGTCTAGATTATTCAACCAAACAAGCTTGAATATATATATATATATATATATATATATATATATATATAAATAAAAAAAAATAAAAAAAAGACATTTTTTATGTTAATACGTTCTTTTTATAGATACAAATATTTAAGTAAATAATAAACAGTACTAACGACATTTACTGGCCTGAATGTCTGAGAAATTTTCATAGAAATATGCGTCCTCCGACAGGAATCGAACCTGTATCCTATACGGAACCGTCATATAGCCTGACATGCTTTTACCGATTTCGCCACAGAGGAGCGTTTCGGTTAGCAAGGTCGATTTTACTGTTTTTAAACTACAATTCTCCATGATTTTCTAACGTACATTCATATCTGCTCGATGCGTATCCAAATGTAAACAAATGACGTCACACATTATGAAATGGACAAATAATTGTCGGACTTTGTCCATTTCATAATGATATATGCGTGTGTGTGTATACATATGTATACATATGTATGTGTGTGTGTGAGAGAGAGAGAGATATGGATAGGGAGAGAGAGAAACATATTACTCAATTTTTCTGCTTACCCATTGTTTCCCGACTGCCGAATAAAGAGTACTGCTCGCAAAGGGTAGCGCTTAATGGTCGTACTACTACTACATACAAGGGCGTTTATAAAATTTTAAAAACTTTTCTAGTAGGAAATTGATATATATATACATGTTGGTAGTAAATACATATTAAGCTTTGCAAATTTATTTGACATTTGAAGTCCATCGTAGTGGATAGTTTAGTTATACACATATGAATACACACACATACGGAAATACACAAAGACACACACACACACACACACACGCATATATATATGTATTCTGCTTTTTAAATTTGTATCAATCAAATTAAACACATACAAAACACTCACTCGCACACACAGACACACACATATATATATATATATAATTTTACACACACACACATATATACTCTGCCTTTTAAATTTGTATCAATCAAATTAAACACACATACAAACACTCACTCACTCACGCACACACACACACATATATATATATATATATATATATATATATAATTTTACACACACACAACACACACACACACACATATATATATATATGTATTCAAGATTATTCATAAATATGTGTGTATATATAAGTGGAAGAAATATTTTTTTAGCTGGATCGTGACTAAAATATGAAAGCGAAAACAGCTACCCCCGGCATTAATTCCTTCCCTACCCTGACCCTCAACAAAACTGTCGCAACTATTATGATCTTTCCGCCCTGCAGCATCATCATCATCAGCAGCAGCAGCATCATTTTTTTTTTACTCCTGGCTATTTTTCCTTTCCTCTTCTGCTTTCATCCCAAACCCACTCGCTTTCTACTTGTTTCTTTCTTTGCTTTTTCTCCTTATTCTTCCCACGTCTTGTTCTTCCTTCTCTTTAACCTTTACATCTTTCCACTTTCCTTCTTTCTGTTCTGCTAACGTCTTTCTCTTCTCTTGCTTTCAGATGTTCTTCTTACTTTTCGGTATCAAGGTTTGATCGCATCCATATTGCGTTCAGGCTTCTAACTACACATCTGAATGGAACGCAGCTGATAACCTAGTCAGCTTATCTTGAAATCGAATAAACTGTATTAAAATTCCCTTTCAGTTCAACCACATCCGACTTCATTTTACACGTGACTCTTGCTGTTGCCAAAGATGCAAACACTGAAAATCAACACTCAGTCCCAATGTAGCCCCAGGGAAGCCATTCCAGCAAATAAAAACGTTTGTTTAAGTGGCGAAAATCTTTAAAAAATAGTTGCTTTACTCCAGGGTCAATAAACATACAACTGGCCATTTTTAAGATGTAACGCTTGAAAAAGTTTTTTTTTAAACATGTCGGACGATACAAATAATTTTTAGTTATAATATTTGGTTGAACTGCTGATTTTGTTTTTAGTCTTAAATTTGAATTGTTTTCCTCTTTACAGACGCAACATTATAAGCTTGTCGTTATTCTATATCTATTTGCATGGCACATCTTAAAAGAGATCAGTTCTTTAATTCCACCCGGTTCAGCACTTAAAATGAATAAATAAACGTTAATGCGATTAAATAAAGTTGGAAACCTTATAGCATTCTGACGATTCACCCCGCTTGGTAATTATCATTTTCCAACTATTTACTAAACAAGAGCTTTCTTAATTAGTATCAAATTTTAATTTCTGTTAATTTGTCATGTCATTCGATGAAGAATTCTTCAGAGGGAGAAATTGACTATTTGATGCCAGAATGTCTTCTCCAATGTTCTCTATTTAGTGTCCAGAAATGTTCATGCTGAACAACCTGATAATAATTTCAAGAAACAAATAAAAAGAATTATCTTTTGCACATAATCTAGTGTACATTGTCGGCTTATACCCAAAGACCATTTTTAGAGAACCAAATTAAAGTCGATGAGAATTAAAATTATTGGGTTTATCAAAAACATTTCGTTTTTTTATAGACATTTACGCCAAAGTTTATTTCATGTACATATCTAAAGTTTATCTCTCACTCCAGAATCTATTATTATTATTATTATTATTATTATTATTTTATTTCCTTTGATTTCTACTGTGTACTCATTTCTTTCCGGGTCCTAACCAGTGTTCTAAGGTCAGAAATCTGAGCATTTTTGAAAAAAAATCCTAAGATCATACACATTTTACATTGATAAAGCAAATAAATAATCAAATAAATGACTTCCGGTAAAATAACCGCCAAAACAGACTACCCACAATGCACCACTGACCCGTATATATAAATAGCCGAGAAAAATAACAGCACTCGTGGCCTGACGATTGCATCTAGCATGAAACAGACTATCGCCTCTAAGTGTTGACTTCTATGTTCACTTTTATATTTACGCACACTCTATCTCTGATATTGAGCACTTTATCCCATAAATATAGCACATCTTAAGACTATATTTCTCTCTCTCTCTCTCTCCCTATATATATATATATATATATATATATATATATATATATATATATATATATATATATATATATATATATATAAATCGTCATTATTGCAAATTTCTAATTATTGTAGCGTTCATAATATAGAAACTTATCGATCTTTTCTTTATACCTAAATTACTTCATTAATTATTGATACAATATATTTTTCGGCAAATGTCAAATGTATTTGTACATTAAATAGGAAGTATCTTTTTCGCATATTATAAAAACTCGGCAAATATTATTAATGAATGTAATATGTATGTACTGGTTACTTTCGTATTTTATATTTTATTATTTTTTTATATCTAATTTATATTTATTTTTATTATATACAGTGAATATTTTTTATATATGAATGTATATTCATTATATAATGCATATATTTACATATATATTAATATACAAATCCACTGTTAACACACGCACACACACACACACACATATATATATATGTATATAAATATATATATATGTGTAAACAAATATTCATATACGCATATACTATATATGGCTGATACTAACCTCCAAGAGAGTGATTCATTGTACTTTCTTTGGCTAATGACATGAAGTGGAAAGATTATATTCAATCAATTGCTAGCTCTGCTTCTAGGGAATATGGCTCACTGTGCTGTGCCAGAGAGTGTTTCTCGACAATCTGTCTTAACCATTTATAAGTCTACAGTTCATCCATGCATTGAAAATTGCTGCTACATCTGGTCTGGTGCTTCTGGTATGTAATCCAAAGATGAATGTGCAATATTATTAATTCTGACTTAAGTCAAGTCACAGCTTTCTATATTCAGACAAACCATTGAACAACAAAACTCATAGTCAACTTCTGTCTCTGTACTGCAGCCATCTTAACAACATGGAACAGGCTTTCTCTCGGCGCTACAGAATCCTTCCATCCTGACTCCAGTGACCATCTTGTCCTGGCCTGAAACTCTTGACCTGCCATCTTTCCTGGCCCATTTTATCCTGCTTGAAACTCTTCCGAAGAGCTGTTGATCGCTGTAGAGCCAACCTTCAGAAATGGGGGTCTGCCACTGATGATGATCCCAGCTGCTGATGCGTACAATTACAAACTAGGAAGCATCTTCTAGTTTTGTTCCACTCTTGAAGATTCATGTACAATTAACTACCTTGAAACCATAACACCCTAGGCAAAGCTCTGTGTAGAATAGGTGACCGTCCAATTTTACTTGAGCCTGGGCGTGGCCTTACATTCGTCTTGGAAGACGCACACGTATTCTTCAAGGTTTTTTTTTAGTGGGGAACGTGCGTCTTGTTAACCGGAAAGTACGGTAATAGACAGTAAAATAGCTCTGTGGATGGGTGTAGTGTAGACTCGATAAGAAGAATATCTCGTATTCAGTCACTTTCCCACCGTCTAAATGTAGCTTCCATGTGTCGAATACTTTCATGGGAATTGTTCTGGTGAGCTTTATGAATTACAGCACAGTAATAGATTGGCGGCAAGGTCTCATCATTTTACACTTGAAATGATTGCTAGATGCAACCGTAAGTTCTATGCTGAAAGTTTCTTCTTTTATACTTCTCATTTATGTAACTTTCTTCCGATTTCTTACTTTTCAAATCAACTCTGATCTTCAAATATTTAAATGGAATCGTTATCTTCTGTCTTCTTAATTCCAGTTCTTCTGTTTTAATATTTTTTCTTTCTAATATTCACTCATATTTAGTAATCTCTTACGTCTTTATTGCCTTGCTTTGGGGTGAAATAACTAAAACAAATACAGCTATGCACAACATAAGTACTTGTAAAAGCGCATTCATACGTAGACACACATGTCACACTTTTTAACTCATTTTTGAAAATAGAAACCTTTGCAATACTCAAAATTATCGATTATATATATGTTTATTTTAAATTAATTATTTAATACTGATATCATTTATTTATTTGTATCAATAATTTTATATTATTTGGTGTCAGATAACATCAAACACAAAAAAAAAAAAAAAACGTGACCACGTTCAGACATCGCAATTACAATAATGTTATTTTTAATCAAATCAATACGATGGATGCAATTGTTATTATTGTACCGAGAACACTATAATCGAGACATTTGTCAAACTTAAAGTTTGCGCTTGAATTCTGATAGTCAGTGTTGTCACATCCGTAAATGACTTGCAGCTAGGTCACATTTTGTGGCCATCTAAGACAGTATTTCATTGCATGTAATATTCTCTCAAGACTTATCAAAGGTTCAATCGTATTTGCAATTAAAATACAGAGCTGACAGATTCCGGACTACGTGCCATATCATTGTGTTCGCTGATACAAAGCTATTCAATGAAATTGCATCACTAATGATAGGTTGTTCCAGCGAACACTTCACTTCTTGGGTGGTTTTATATATCATTTGACTTAATTTCTATTTGTGCACATGGAATGTTTGTCAATTTAATTAGGGGTTGGAAATGGCGAGATTTCTCTGCTTACACAGAGCAAGAACAAATGACTAGAATTTAAAAAAATTGTTAAACAGTCGCTACTAAACCAAATGGATATTGATTAAACATTGTCTGCTACAAATGACTGCCAAACTCACTACAGGAATACCGTATTTTTCAGGCTTACAAGACGCACCCTAATATTGGAAAAAAATTTCTAAGAAAAAACAGGTAATCTTATACAACACATTCACCATGCATTCCTTACATACTGGTGCCACGTATCGTTTACATTAATCATTTGTCCGATTTTTTGTTTGTATGCCAATGACATATTAGTCAAGCGCAGAAAGGCCCCACCGCTGCTAGCAAACAGGGGCATGTTTATGCTTGTGGGTCGGTTCTAGGAAGGTTTATAGTCCTGGAAATACTTGTAACAGTTAAGTACTGAGGTTACATCATATAAAAGGCCGAATTAGATAGATAGCTAACGCTATAGTGTAATGACTCGTCCATATCAGTCAAGCCAATTAGGTGACCGCCAAGCTCTTAGAAGACGCACACATATTTTTCAGGGTATTTTGGGGGATAAAAGTGCGTCCTGTAAGCCGGAAAATATGGTATATATATATATATAAAAGTGAACATTGAAGTCAACACTCAGAGTGTTGACTCCAATGTTTACTTTTATATTTATATTTACATACGCTCTATCTCTGATATTGAGCAATTTATCCCATAAATATAGCACACCTTAAAACTTTATTTCTTCATATATATATATATATATATATATATATATATATATATATATATATGTGTGTGTGTGTGTGTGTGTGTGTGTGTCTGTGCTATCTATCTTTCTCACTATATATATATATATATATATATATATATATATATATATATATATATATATATATACCATATTTGGCGGTTTACAAGGTGCTGCAGCATGGAAGACGCACCCTAATATTGGAAAGAAATTTCTAAGAAAAAAAGTCATTCTCATACAACAACACATTCATCAAACGTTACCCACATAATGGCGTCACGTATTGTTTACATTAATCACCCCTCCGATTCTTTGTTTGTATGGCAATGGTATACTAGTCAAGAGCAGGAAGGCTCCCGCCGCTCCTAGCAAACAGAGCATGTTTAAGCTTGTGACTCGGCTCCAGGAAGGTTTATAGTCTTGGAAATACTTGTAACAGCTAAGTACTGAGGTTACATAATATAAAAGGCTGAATTAGATAGATAGCTAACATTATAGTGTAATGAATCAACATACAAATCCACGTCCCTATCAGTCAAGCCAATTAGGTGACCGTCCAAACTTACTTGAGCCTGGGCGTTGCCTAGCATTCATCTTGGAGGACGCACACATATTATTAAGGGTATTTTTATGAAAAAAATCTTGCGTCTTGTTAACCGGAAAATACGGTAATAGACAGTAAAATTAGCTTGCTAATAATATTTCGCGTCGTGGTGCACAAATTGATATCTGCCAGGGTTAGTTTACTTACAGGAGAATGTCAGACGGAGGGTAGAAGCACCTAACGTAGAGCGAGCTCATTTCAGTAATAATGTTTCACTTGTTGACCATGTTCACCGTAGTCTTTGAATATAGAATCCAGTGCAGTACGTTTTGTGTTCAATGGAACAACGCCAATATCACTAGTAGCAGCTGTTCAGTAATTCTTCAGGTCTTCAATATCAGAGGTTGGTAGCGAATATTCGGAGAAAAAACAAAATGGCTGCCTTTATACACGTCGAATTGAATATTTTGAGCTTTCGGATTGGTTAACTCTTCTCTTCGTGGACTATAAAATGAGTCAGCTCATTTTGGTTGGCTCACTAATGCATAACGTACCCCAAAATCTCCAACATCACTAACCGTCTACAGTAAATATCTAATGTAGAGTATAATTACATTATTGAATGATATATTATTAATAATAATTGTGGAACGTAGCGAGGGTCGAATCTACAGTGGATGCTGCTGCATTTTCAATATAAAGTGAGTTTTTACGAGAACGGATTTCACGATAGAGTTTTTTTCTTATCATGAAGTTATGTAAATATGTTTAAATATTGTTTGAATTTTGTTATATTTCTGGGGGAAAAGCATTCAGTAGAAGTGATAGTGATTTTTTTTTTTAAATGTGAACAAAGTGAATAGAAATCAACATTGAATGGTGACAGTCAATTTCACGCCTTAATCTTCATTAGTCACATTTCTGGGGATCACTAAAGGCGGGAAACAAATGTTTATCATTTCTGTGTCCAAACACATTTTGTAATTTCTCATTCCCAATAAAACTAAAAAGTGGAAAACAGTGTAAAAACAAACAGAAAATTAATAACATTTTCCTTGTCCGACAGATTTTACGAAATATGCTTCAAAGAAAGCTTGCTACCCATTAAATAGTACATAATTAAATATATATATATATATATATATATATATATATATATATATATATATATAAACTGCAACAAACAAAACACAGATAAAACTAGAAAAGCAATAATTAAAATTTTCAAAAATAACGGATTCGAGATAGATATAAAAACTAACCTAAACGAAGTAGATTTTCTAGATGTTACCTTCAACCTAAGAAAAGGCACACACAAACCATACAGAAAACCGAATGATAAACCACAGTACATACACATATACTCCAACCACCCGCCTTCTCTAATCAAACAGATACCTAAATCGATTAACCGCAGGCTTTCCGACAATTCTTCCGATGAATCTATATTTAACAAAGCCAAGAAAGACTACGAAACAGCCCTAAAAGATAGCGGATTCCCAGCAACACTCATATACTCACCACAGAACACAAAAAAACCAACAGGAAAAGAAATATCATATGGTTCAACCCACCGTACAGCAAAAACGTAAAAACAAACATAGGAAAAATATTCTTCAAACTTTTACACAAACACTTCCCGGAATCAAGCACCCTACACAAAATATTTAACAAAAACACAGTAAAAATCAGCTACAGTTGCACCGAGAACATGGCACAAATAATAAAAATGCACAACAGGAAAATTATTAACAAACCACACGAACAAATTAAACCCACTTGCAACTGCAGAATAAAAAACGAATGTCCCTTAAACAGTAATTGTTTACAAAACAACGTAATCTACCAAGCCACGATAAAATCAGCAGATAATGAAGAAAAAGTATACATAGGAGTAACCGAAGGACCATGGAAACAAAGAAATTATGTACACAAAATGTCTTTCACAAATAGTAAATATGCGAACAGCACAATGCTTTCTAAGTATATCTGGGAAATAAAAAACAAAACACACACCACACCAAAAATATCTTGGAAAATAAGGAAAAAATCATCAGCCTACAACAACCTATCAAAAACTTGCAAACTTTGCTTGGAGGAAAAAATAGCTATCATTACCTTCCTAGATCAAAATAAATTATTAAATAAAAGGTCCGAGCTAATCTCAAAATGCAGACATGAAAACAAATTTTTACTACGTAACTTAAAATAGAAAAATAAATAAATATATAAACAAACAAAACAACAATAAAATAAGCAAAATAAATTACTCCAAACAAATTACAAAACCACACCTGTTAGAATATGCGAAATAAAATCAAAACAAAGAACGGACGAAAGTTATAACTGTTATATAACGATAAATAAAAAAAATTAATAAAAGATAATATACTACGTTACTTAAAAATCGAAAGCCAAAAATATATAGTGTAACATATAAATAACAACAAGTATGATAAATTGATCTAAATACATCCAAATATATAAATAAACTAACAACCGATTACGATAAACTAGCCGTTTAGAAAAAACAAATAAAGATAATCAGCCCAAATAGATAAATTAAAAACTGTTCCGACCAAAATAATAGTAAGAAGAAACAACAACATCCCAACCCAAAATTCAACAAATAGATTTAATCAATGACAAATAAACAAATATATAAGATAAAAAATAAATAAAAACAAGCAAAACAATTTGACCCAAATAAATAAGCAAACATCCGACTTCCGGTAAATGACCGCCATAATATATATATATATATATATATATATATATATATATATTGTGGTGGGGGCGTTAATATAGAATTATAGTAGTTGTGAATGCAGTGTAGATTTATTTTGTTATTTGCGGGAACCGATGAAAAAGCATGCAGGATAAAATAAAAATGGTGTGTTCGTTATTGTCGGCCAGACAACTTGTCTTTAATCAATTCCGTCACTCAGTAATTTGTTAGCCAAGTAGCGATTATTCTGGACTGATGGAAGAATGATAGAATGATACAAGGTCATGCATTTTGGAGCAATAGATAAGTAGCGAGCTTTTCCATACCCACAATCGGTTTGTGTTTTCTTGACATCATGCATTTGGTTGATTTCTCTGCAACATTCGAACCGTGTTTCTCGGTGTTCATTGCCTGATTTTAGTCCGTACTATTTCATTTTCATCTTTAGTATTTAGGTCGCCCATCATGATCATAATTCTTTGCCATCTGTAATGACTCCTGGCGTTCTCCAGTGTTCCTATAGAACCCTTCACGCTTTCCTCTTCTATGCATTGTGTCATTGGCGCATATACTGCGACAATGGACATATATGGAAGCGCAAAACGACGAGGTCAAATGGGAACGAAAAAGGCATACTGTCAGAAAGAGACAGCTGATATTTCTGGTTCACATTAATGAGGAAAGAAAGCTTGGAGAATCTGACCCTCAGAAGAGATATTGAGGGCAAAAGAGGCAGAGAGAAACCACGAGTAACATACATATGGAACTTGTGTGCCAGAACATGAACACGGAAGAATAGTAAGGGATCAAACAATGCTTACAAGGTTATATGGGATAAGAATTCGTGGAGAGCCATGACCACCCACGTCCTAAAGGGACAAGGCATATAAAATAAGAAGAAGACGACTGAACTTATTATCGGAGGCTTCGAAGGTAGCATTCTTCTCACAGTTCTGTCAGTGCCAGAATTCAAGAATGACGCAGATTTTAAGTTTTAATCACCCAATCTACTTATTATCTATGGCTTTAGAGATCTGTATTCCGAGCGAGAGAGGATTTAATTTAGAACTAGTATTACTATTTGGGTAATAGTCACTTTGTTGCTCATTTTGCGCAAGTTGACAATAGATATCAGGATGTGGAATATATAATGAGCTGAAATAATAAATCTTTTCAGCCAGCACAGAAATCCAGAAGCGCCAATTCGCTGATGTCATCAAAATATCATTAAGCATAAGGAGAAGAATTAACTTATCGTCAAGTTAGAATGAATCTCAATGTCCTGGAGTGGAAGAGAAACTCTCAGCCTCGATGTTCTGCTGGCCAGACTTCTTGCTTTGATTTCATGTTTTCATTTGGTTGCCTGGTTTTCATATCTAAAAATTCTTAATATTCCAGTTTGTCAGTTAATAAAAGGAGTTTCAATTTAAAAGAAAAGTAGAAGACACTATTTAAATTATTCAGACTATTGTCCTTATCTTTGTTGCCATATTTTTCACAAAGTTTCGGCCGTTGTACGCTCCGGCCTTCTTCAGGTGGTTGGAATGTCGAACTGAACCCTTTATTTCGCTCACTTGGGTAGACTGTTCTAGTTCCACGTGCCATGTTTAATGGATGTCAGTTATCAGTTATCTCCTGTTAATTCCCCTCTCCAAGTTCTCCACTGCCTTAACCAGGTATTAAACTCACAACTCTTTGGGTCCTGTCACTGGATGTAACCAACGCCTTTATCCACTGTGCTACGTGTCCTTAAGTAATGTAAATAGTGTACATAATACCTCATCGCAGAAATATAGACAGATACTGAAAAATAGAAGACTAGCTGTTTCAATTTTTGGGATGAGGAGTTACTCTTATTTACACGAGGTCCATTGCAGACATCTTCGTTATGCTCTCTGGCCTTCATCAGATAGATTGTTGATCTAGGTAAACCAGCGCATTTCACACTCAGACCTTCAATGAATAAACGTGGTAGATTGTTCTCGTTCGCTGCCCATGTCTCAGGATATCTCGTCTAGACATTCTTTAGTGCTGCTCAGTTATTGTTCGACTCGTTTCCATTGCATCCAAATAATCTCTGCCCGACCAAGTAATTGAACTCACAATTAATGTCCCCGAATTCACAAACCACGCTATAATCAACTAGGATTATCTAGTAGAGATGAAAGCGTAGGAACGTGCGATTAAATTTCCTGTAAGTTTTTGTTGATACAGAGACTGCTTGAGATTATTTACCTTTATGGGATCTAAAATGATGAACAAGCCTCGCTTTGGCTATTATCACAAATGTCACATGGAGGCTCAGGTTGAATAATGTCAGGGATTGAGAAAAGGTCCTGCTTTCTAAGTGCCTAAGTTTGAACGATCAACCCTGTTTCCCTGGAACGCTTTGAAACCATCTTTTTATCATTACCCCCAATCGGATTTCCCTATTTATGCAAATCTATCTATCTATCTATCTATCTATCTATCTATCTATCTATCTATCTATCTATCTATCTATCTTTGCATGTCTGTTTATCAATCTCTCTCTCTCTATATATATATCTATTCAAGACCGTTTATCTATCTATCTAGCTAGCTAGCTAGCTATTGCCATTAATGATTTTTTAACATACACATTATGAAGAACAAAAAAAAGAAAAGAAATAATTGAGGCATATTTCTTTGGCCACCGAAGTCGTTTCTTCTTCATTCGGCCAGTGATTGTCACCAGTTTCTGATTCCAATCTTCCTGCATAACTAGTTGAAAGCGCGCTCTTGCTTGATGTCGACTTCCTCAATATGTCGCCAATACAACAATCCATTTGTGCAACTTTCTGAAATGCCTGCGCGGTCATTACAAAATTTACACGCCACCCTTATTTTCCACGAAACGAAAATCAACACGCCTGGAGCGTTAACAAGTTTCCCTTCCTTATTTATTCCAATAAACTGTGGCCATGAAAAGTAATTCATTGTCTGGTCGACTTGAAATGTTGACAAAAAATCGGGAACTTAAAGAAGGCGAAGTGTTTATTCGCACGAAAATTTATTTTCCTTTTTGTCTCTTTTTAAAAGGGATCTCTCTAAAGAATTCGTATACAAATAAGAAATAAAAAAAATCATATATATATATATATATATATATATATATATATATATATATATATATATATATATATATATATATTGTGCTATATCTATATCAGTCTTTTGATATCTACTAACAATTTCCGATGTTGCTTTCGGGCAGGTGCAAACAACACAAAATATTTTCTTCTGTACAATACGGATTAAGGCCAAATGTATTTTCTGTGAAAACAAAGATATTTTAGAGAGTCTTATTCGTATTCTTATAGGCCAGCGTCAAGGTTAATAATAGAAGTAACAGCTATTCATATGGAGGAGTTTATTTATGTGCTCACGCATTTAATCTTTTCCTCAGATAATTGTGGCATTTAATCAGAATGTCGGGCCATAGGATTTGTCGTTTCATGCCTTTCCGAAGGTCATTAGTTGCCATAACCATAACTCTTCTGATTCGAACATGGGGAAGAGTTTATTCATGCCTTTTTGCCCAAGGGCATTCTTCTTAAATCTTATTAATATGAATAACTTTAAAGAATAACAAACGCATATATAATATGCATATATCCACGAATGAAAAGCATTTTTCCTGTGAGTGATTGAATTGGGTGTTAATCAGCGTCCGGAATTCGAATCCTAGTCGAGGTTGACTATGTTCTTCACCTGGGGAGTGTTTTAAAAGAGGACGAAAAATATGTCACCAAATTGCAGAGGTATATTGGAATGACAAAAGATGTCTCCCAAAAGCTAAGGAAAGTATTAAAAAACAAGAAAATATCTTTATAAATGAAGAAGAGAGCGTAAGTGGTATGCAATTTCGTGTTCACTCTGTACCTCGCCGTGGTGGAATTGGATGCAATTTAAAGCCACACACAATTGTTACTGTAAAGAGTCCAGTTCACACTGATTGTCCTACACTTGTACATTGTAGGCAATTGTCAAGCCTAATAAATATCACTAGTTACCTAGCGCAGGGGAAGGTTAGTAAGCTGGTCTCAAGGAACACTTTAGAGAAAGTGGGTGAGTTCCTTCCTAAACGAGGGCCGAATCGCTTTGATAAACGTGCCAGATGAAAACGAGTCAAATAACATCAGTGAATTATCGTCTGCCTGAGTCATTTGCGTAATCCTTTCTAGTGACAGTGGTCTGTGTTCGAACATAGGAAAAACGGTTTCATATGCTGATTTTCAAGGCTGGCATTCATAGGCTTAACAAAAAATAAAATATCCGCATTATCAGATTTTATCTTCTGTCAGAGAAAGGTAAGTTTAATAAATATCAATATTTAATAGTTGGGATTGATTTCAAACGTTTTTTTTTATCGAGATTGAAAACAAAGATTACTGATAGAATTTCATATAAAACTCGTATTTAATTGATCGATAAATTTTGAACGGAATATTTAACCGAGAAGCAATTTTTTTCAAATTCTAAAAATATTATTTAAAGACATTTTTATGTTTGTACATGATTTTTCTAGATACAAATATTTAAGCAAATGGTCAGTTTATAATAAACAGTAGTAACAACATTTACCGACCTGAATGTCCGAGAAATTGTCATAGAAAATATGCGTCCTCCGACAGGAATCGAACCTCTATCCTATACGGAACCGTCATATAGCCTGACGTGCCTTAACCGATTCGGCCACTGAGGGTCGTTCGGTCGGCAAGGTCGAATTTGCTTCTTTTAAACTTCAATCGTCCATGAATCTCTCACGTTCATTCTTATCTGGCCGGTAAATGTTATTAATACTGTTTATTATAAAACAGGGCATTTACTTAAATATTTATAGCTATAAAAAGAATGTATGAACATAAAAATGTCTTAAAATAATTGTGGAACTTTGTCCATTTCATAATATATATATATACATATATATATATTTCAAACATGTAGTGTTGAATGTTAAAGACAACATAGTCTTACATATTTTCTTTTGAATTTTCTCATATTCTCTAATGAGACTTTTTATTTGAAAATAGTTCCGAAATATGTATTTTCCATACGATGACCTAGCGCTTTCGAACATCATTGTTCATCTTCAGGGTCAATATTTTAGTCAAAAATTTTTTTTTTTCTTTTTTTTTTTTTTTTTTTTTAAACAAACATTTGCCAATTATCTTGTAGCGTAATCATGTTGCTACTATTTTTTACAAACTAAAAACGTTAAATTCCTTTTAAATTCAAAAGACGCGATGATGTTATATCACGTGCATGGCGTAGATTTTTATCATGTGACAGCGTGAAAAAGATTTCCAATACACAAGCCAAAAGGTCGAAGAATACGCTACAAAATTTAAATATATTATAAACATTGCAATATATTACCAGATATATTATAATCTATACGATTAATAAGAGGTCTTTTTCTTTTAATATGTAATGCCTCTAAGATTTTAAGGCGTCTAATGTCTGTATGTTTATCTATAATTTTAGTATTTTCTACAAGTATTTTACGTATATCAGATTGCGTAAGGGAAACAGTATGTGACTTAATATGTTGTTTAATGGAGCTAGTATTATTTAAATGCAGAGTCAATCTTCTGGAGAGCCGGGTAATGTTTGTTTAAAAAAAAAAAAAAAAAAAAAAAAAAATTTTTGACTAAAATATTGACCCTGAAGATGAACAATGATGTTCGAAAGCGCTAGGTCATCGTATGGAAAATACATATTTCGGAACTATTTTCAAATAAAAAGTCTCATTAGAGAATATGAGAAAATTCAAAAGAAAATATGTAAGACTATGTTGTCTTTAACATTCAACACTACATGTTTGAAAGAAAAGTTGCTGCCAAATTACACACATATATATATATATATATATATATATATATATATATATATATATATGTATAGGTTAATAACCAATACGATCTTTTCGCTTATATTTAGGAAGATTCTGTATCAAAATGTGAGACTTAAGAATGTGATCGCCTTTAAAATTTTGGTAAATTAAAATGTCAATATATTGTGCGACATTTGTCAACAGAAATTGAAATTCCGAGAATCATAGAAAGTTTTGTGTTGATGCATTTCATGTGGCTAATAATTTAGAGAATTTACTTTTCCGAAGAGTTCACGATTCTTAATGAAACAAGTTTAAATTGGCCCTAAATGAAGTCGTAATTGCTTTCAGGTTGCTTTAACTAAACGAGTTATTCTCATCGGTTTTCGCTGACAAGTAATGGCAAAAAGATGCCGGCAGGTAACTTGGGTCAATAGATTCATTAGTTGTGGATGGGCTTGAAATGAAGCAATTATTAGACAAGAATAACAGTGACGAAATATTTGGAAATAAAATTACAACTTGGCAAATAAAATGCAAGTGAAGTATTTTACTTTCATTTCGACACGAGATGGCACGCGCATAATAGAAATTCAGGCTCCGATTACTGGTGTGAATATTAGAAAAGATAGAGCTAAAAAACTGGTGAATTTTATAAATTTGAACCAGAACGAAATCACCTATACTATTGCATTCGTTTCATATTAAGATTGGGTCAATAAAGCAATTTATTAAAGCTAAATAACAAAATAGAAACTGTTTTATGTATCTGTGCCAGGGGAATGGGTTTTGTTTGTTTTGCATTGAAAACTCGCAAAGATTCTCACTAACTGGTCGCTTGCTTTGACTTTTATACGAGACTTGCACGAGACAATATGTTACATTTTTAGAGTAGACATGATATTGTTGACTGCAAACGAAGCCTCATTACACGACATTGTCGTCTGTCAACAGAAAAGATGAAGATGGTAAGTGTTCCGTCAATTATGAGAAAAATGCTTTATGCCAGACGTGCAACGAAACAATGACACATATGAGTAACGTTGATGTTGGCAGCAAAAAGTTAAAAAGGACATTTACGAAATATATGAGGTATTATGTACACTATTTACATTATTCGGACTATTGTCCACATCTTTGTCGCCATATTTATTACAACGTTTCGGCCTTTCAGTATCTGTCTATATTTCTGAGATGAGGTATTATGTACACTATTTACATTATTCGGACTATTGTCCACATCTTTGTCGCCATATTTATTACAACGTTTCGGCCTTTCAGTATCTGTCTATATTTCTGAGATGAGGTATTATGTACACTATTTACATTATTCGGACTATTGTCCACATCTTTGTCGCCATATTTATTACAACGTTTCGGCCTTTCAGTATCTGTCTATATTTCTGAGATGAGGTATTATGTACACTATTTACATTATTCGGACTATTGTCCTCATCTTTGTCGCCATATTTATTACAACGTTTCGGCCTTTCAGTATCTGTCTATATTTCTGAGATGAGGTATTATGTACATTATTTACATTATTCGGACTATTGTCCTCATCTTTGTCGTCATATTTATTACAACGTTTCGGCCTTTCAGTATCTGTCTATATTTCTGAGATGAGGTATTATGTACACTATTTACATTATTCGGACTATTGTCTTCATCTTTCTCGCCATATTTATTACAACGTTTCGGCCTTTCAGTATCTGTCTATATTCCTGAGATGAGGTATTATGTACACTATTTACATTATTCGGACTATTGTCCACATCTTTGTCGCCATATTTATTACAACGTTTCGGCCTTTCAGTATCTGTCTATATTTCTGAGATGAGGTATTATGTACACTATTTACATTATTCGGACTATTGTCCTCATCTTTGTCGCCATATTTATTACAACGTTTCGGCCTTTCAGTATCTGTCTATATTTCTGAGATGAGGTATTATGTACATTATTTACATTATTCGGACTATTGTCCTCATCTTTGTCGTCATATTTATTACAACGTTTCGGCCTTTCAGTATCTGTCTATATTTCTGAGATGAGGTATTATGTACACTATTTACATTATTCGGACTATTGTCTTCATCTTTCTCGCCATATTTATTACAACGTTTCGGCCTTTCAGTATCTGTCTATATTTCTGAGATGAGGTATTATGTACATTATTTACATTACTTGAACTATTGTCCTCCACTTTGTCGCCATATTCATTACAACGCCTAATAATAACCTACACTGTATACAAGAGCTCTTACAGTAGAGCGATAATCTAGAATGTAAGTGTCCAAACGTCGCTGTGACTAGGATTACATACACACAGCATACAGGGTGCGACAGGTAAATTGTCGCCATTTTATATTTTTAATTTCGCGCATGCGCGTTGTTTATTTTTGATTTTATCGACTCCACAGTATATTAGGGTCAATGTGCCATCGTCTGTGAGATAAAGAGCACCATGTCGCAATTCACTCCGTCAGAAATTTGGAAATGGCATGCTGTACTGCTTGGCATTCGCACCGGGAGCACCAATACGAATATTTTAGAGTAGTTGGGTGTCAGAGAATTCAGAAAGAGTTGGATGAGTCTACTAGTGATTATAAAAGTTTTTGGAGTGATCACTAGTGATGGCGACCTCATGGCTCCATTCATCTTCCTACAGGACCCCGGAATTAACACGGAGGCCTACGTCAAGTGCCTTGAGGAAGTAGTGCTGCCGTTGGTCAAGAGGGTGGAAGACCCTATGTCTGGCAATAGGACTCTGCACCAAGTCACACAAGCAGGAGAACACAGTCACGGATGTCAGACAATTTCTGCAACCACAATACGACTTTCATCGGGCTACCTAACTTTCCAGACTATAACCTATTGATCATTATCTCTGGGGCGTAAGTGACCGACAAATCTCCTTGTGACACCAAAGATGAATTGAAGGCAAGCATTATGGAAGCATTCACCAACTTAAACAAGGAGACTGTTCAGAAGAGTTGTAGGAGATTCCGAAGTCGTCTGGAGGCCGTGGTTGAAGCCAATGGCGATTTTACTGAATAAATATATGTGTTAAAATGAGATGTCACTGTTATTTTCATTTTGGCGTCATTTAGACGACAGTTTATCCATCGCAGCCTCTATATGCTAAAGCCAGAAAAAAATTCTGCAGTCGCCGCTTTCATATTAAGCATCGGTTGATGAAGCAATTTGTAAAAAGTCCAATCAAACTGAAACATATTTTCTGTATTTGTGCCAAAGTGTTTCTAGTTTGAAGCTAAATTAAAAGCAGTCGTGTTTATTGGGCCTGATATTGGAAAATTCAGTTCCGATGCAAAATTTATGGTTCGAAGAATGAACTAGAAGAAGAGGATTTGGGTAACAGTGAAATAATTTCCAACTTCTTCGATAATAATTCTTCTTTTATATGTCCTTCCGAAAGTTGGCGATCACGGTTCTCCTCAACTTCCTTTCCTTTGTATCTCTTGGTAAATTTTATCCTTTTGTTATCTGTTCTAAACCATATTTTGCTAACCGGTTGCACAAGCTCGTTCGGTAGATTAAGTAGCTTTTCCTCTCTACCTTCAATAAGCCCTGCGAGTGTCAAATTTTCCAAGTCCTCTTTCATCATTGTGTACCCTAGTTATTTCAACTGTCTCTTTCTGTATCTGTCTATATTTCTAAGATGTGTTATTTTGTACACTATTTACATTATTCGGATTATTGACCTCATTTTTGTTGCCATATTACCCCAGCGAGCAAAATAAAGGGTTTAGTTCGACATTCCAACCACCTGAAGAAGACCAGAGCGTACATCGGCCGAAACGTTGTGATAAATATGGCAACAAAGATAAATACACTAGACCGAATAATGTAAATAGTGTCTCTTTCTGGTTTAAAGTATAAGTCGTCTTTTTGTTTCCATTTGCTCTGAAATTTTGTTATTGCTTACATATTCAGTTCATGGTATTCTCAACATCCTTCTGTAGAGCCACATTTCCATCGCCACGCGTTTCTTCTTCATCTGTACGCAGATGTCCAGAATTCATTGCTATATAGGGGGAATGATATTACATATCAGTTCAGTATTATTTTCTTTGTTTTAAACGAAACTTTTTAATACTTAGTTTTTGGATGGCATCTTTCGCTAACTCAGTGCGACTTCGGATTTAGGTGTCACACTTTGTGTCCTCTGTTAAAACACTTCCTACTTATTTAAATCGCGGTACTTATTTGGTTTTTAGTATTGCCAATTTATAAAGATCGAAATTACGAACAAAATATAATCAATTTTTAAATCAATTTTTGAAATTACAATGCAAAGAGATTTTCAAGGTGAATTTTGCGATTTGACTTTCGAAATTTCTCCCCCAAATCTTGGAGTGAAGAACAGAGTGGAAGCTTTTATCAGTGTGTGTCAAAGACGCTGGGATATAATTCGGATGGTGATATTCAGCTGAGTGATTAATAGTGTCGTATGAAAAATCTGCAAAGACTGTCTACCAAATGATACTTTGAAAGGGGAACAAAACACGAGAGGTTACAGCAGCTAATTGTTGGTGTTATGAATAAGCTTTAAAAATTACAGGCTTACGGACATATCCCGTTGAAACACTGAAGATAAGAAACGTAGATCCTGTTCAGGATCTTGGAAATGGGAGAGCCGATTTCGAATTCCAGTCGGGTACGTTATATTCACGTATGCAGAAATACCCTTAGGAAAGGTATGAATCCACCCGCCTCCAGTTATTAGAAGGACTTGTATCAATAAACCATTATTATTTCCAAAACAATTCTTACGATCTAAACAGTATTTTCCAGCTTTACATAACATTCAGAAGGTTGATAAGCTGTAAAAAACATTCAATCAATCATAAAAAAGAAATTGGAAAATATTTTCTTATAAAATTAATCTAAAACAATTTTAAATGCATTCACTGAAATTTATTATTTGCTATGTTTTCATTAAATGTCTTTTCGTCCTGGGTATGACGATAAACTACATCCGGCAGCAAGTCCTCTGATCGAAAGATTGGAGGTTTTGAGGAGCGTGATGATATTGTTCCCAGGTCCACTCCAATCCGAGGTGGTAGCATCTGTTAGCGTCCGATCTATGGTCAAATCGTGAAACCTCAGACAAAAAGCTACAGGACATATTTATAATTAAATAAGCAACAATAGATTTTTATAGAAAAAATGACAATCAATAGAACACTAAATATATATAAAAATACCTTTTAATAATAAAATTATCAACGATACATTTTATGATCTACAAATTATTTATCTAAAAACAACATCAATTATGAAACTCTAAAATGATGTGAAAAGTATCTGTAGCTGAGAGCAAAAGATTACGTACAAAATATTTAGATTTCGGCATTAAATGACCCATCGAGGTCATTTAATATATCTTTTGGAAATTCATACATTTTCTCGTATCCCCTTGCTTTCCCGAGAAAGAGCGAGAGTAATTGCCATCTGGGAGCATCAAATGACGCATACAGATGTTAATATGTCGCTAAAGAAAATCACCCAACCAACCAATTAAATGTCTTTTTGACTTTTCATGAGAATATATGATGAAATTATTGTAAATGGATTTGTTATTCTTTTCATAGGTGCGGAATTAAATGACTACTGAGAATTGAAGCGATTTCTAATTTTTCAGACCTCTGAAAACAATGGAGTTTAAATTTTACAATTAGAGAGACAATGAAGTACCCGGAAATGATAGAGTACCCCGAATCGGTTTTCTGTCACCTGTTAACAATAGCATTATTTGGCGTTATTTTGCTGAGACAAAATATCATCCAGAATAGAATAACGGGTAGGCGAAAAAACCGTGTCGTGATGTCAATAATAATCACTTTTATGGTCGACGATTATGAAACCTGATGGAATACCGCGTCTGTTGTACAATTGATTGAGGCACCAGCAGTGAATTAGGATCTGATCTGATGTGATAACTTTATTCTTTGGGGAGTTGTCAACATTGTCAGTCGATGATCTGATGCTTTTATCTCGTTCGGGTGTCTACAATTTTCATGTGTCGCTGGTATCTGTTGGAAGTTCATTTCCCCGTATTATTTTATTTTTTTGCTAGTGTTACCCCCGAGAAAGACGGAGAGTAATTGCCCCTTGGGAGTTCGAGTTTCCGGATCCATCATTGATTTTGGACACAAACCGAGTAACATTCTGTCCGTGTTAAATCGCTGTTACAGAAATACAGGCACACACACAAACATATAATTATATACATGTGTGTTTGTGTGTGTGCGTGTTCGCGTCTATGTTTGTTTAGATTGTTTGGCAAGTACGGGCATATGTCAGCCTATCGGCGTGGAGATTGAGAGAGAGAGAGAGAGAGAGAGAGAGAGAGAGAAAGAGAGAAAGAGAGAGAGAGAGAGAGAGAGAGAGAGAGAGAATAAAACAAAAGCGGGAATAAAATGAATCGCTGACGATTAAATCAAATGAAATCGATTGAGATAAATAATCGGATCAATATTTGTGGACTGATCGCGATAGATAAACAATGATAAGACATACTAAACTATTATAGCAGTGCCGGAGATAGATATATAGATAGAGAGAGGGAGAGAGTGTGTGTGCGTGAGAGAGAAATATAAACACACCTAGATAGATAGCTAGATAAGAAAGCATTGTGATAGATAGATAGATAGATAGATAGATAGATAGATAGATATGAATAGACTTAGTACAGTGAAATACATATGAACATAATGACATACTGACACGGCACGTCTAATATATATATATATATATATATATATATATATATATATGTGTGTGTATTGTGTGTTTGTGGGTGTATATATATATATATATATATATATATATATATATATATATATATATATATATGTATGTATGTGTGTGTGTGTGGGCTGTCCAAAAATGGATGTTGAGGTCAACACCCAGCCGCAAAAATCTGTTTCATGCTGAAAGGCAATCTTTAGGCCATGTACTTTGTGTTTGGCTCGACTATTTATATATGCTGGTCAATAGTACTTTATGGGTAGGTCTATAGTGTTATTCTAACAGTTATTATTTGGGCGTTAACGGTTATGAAGCAGAAATAATTATGGATCCAAATGGAGTTTTTCTGCTCTTTCTTGTTGATTGTTATTTACTTGTGTTAATACATGCCTTTGTACTTTGTTAATCTGTATATGAAAACGGTTGATAAGGAAGATTTAATTAATCTTTTATTGAGTTTTTCCAGCAATCTAATATTTTTCCGCTTTTCAGAAGTTAAATAACATGGGAATTGTCCATAGTTATAAAGGTTCTGAGCGCTTCTCTAGCCATTATCAAGTATGTGTTTTTAGATGGTGAAAGTCTGTATGCGCCTGTTACTTTAAAAATTAATTTAACAGTGTGATGTTCGAAAGGTTTGTGTGCCTCTTGGCGATCACGTGCTATGCACCGCCAGTTGACTGGAGCAGGACTTCTATTTTTAGAACAGTTTTAAAACGCCGTTTCCTCTACTAAATAGTGTGAGATTGATAGTGGTAGAATAAAGTTTAATAAGCAGTGCCTTCCTTATGACGACCTGTGTAAGAATACGTGAGCTGAAAAGGATCCTTATATTATGAACTATAATTTTCGTTAAAGTTTCTTGAAAGTTAGGAGTTAATAAATGTTTATTAATCGCACCCTGCTGCGACAGGTGGTATGTAAGGCGTCTACTCAAGGAGGTAGTGGTGTGTCCGATGTAGGTGATTTTTGTACAGGACATTAGAATTGGTACACTATATTGGTCACTGTCAGTTTAGATTTGATTTCTTTTTTCAGTTGTGATGACGAGGTTTATGGTCTTCCATTTTCTATAATATTATGAACTTTATATGTTTTCCGGAAGTTACCGCAGAAATATGGTGTTTAGTTATTGGGTATCTGGTTGTCATAATATATATATATATATATATATATATATATATGAAGAAATATACTATTGAGGTGTTCTATATTTATGGGATAAAGTGATCAATATCAGAGATAAAAAAGTGAACATTGAAGTCAACACTTAGAGATGACAGGCTGTTTCATGCTAGACGCAATCGTCAGGCCACCTTATATATATATATATATATAATCTGTAATGTTTGAGCCTTTTTTATTATATATATATATATATATATATATAATCTGTAATGTTTGAGCCTTTTTTATTATATATATATATATATATATATATATATTACTATGGAATAATAGTGTTTGAGCCTTTTTTTATTATATATATATATATATATATATATATATATATATATATATATATATATATATCCCATTTATCAGACTTTTCAATTTCCCATTTATCAGACTTTTCAAATATATTTATCTTTCGCTCTCTCTCTCTCTCTCTCTCACTATATATTCATTCAATAAATAAGGTGAATTTTTCGGTATGAGGACTTCTAATACAGATAGAAGCTTACTTTTATTTATTTATTTTTTGTTTTACTTCTTTTTCACATGGATTTAATTTCTTTTGCAGATTAAAAAAAACTTTTTTTGGCGATTATAAAGATGGCCGACCAAGAAGCATGCTCCAGGATTGAACAGCGGTCAGTTATCAAGTTTTTGGTTGCTGAAGGGTGCAAACCAGTTGAAATTCATAGGAGAATGTCAACTGTGTATGGTTCCACATGTTTCAGCAAAAAAATGTCTACAAGTTGGCTATATAGGTTACCGAAGGACGGAGCAGTGTTGAGGATGAAGACAGGCTTGGGAGGCCTACAGAAGTGAGGTCTCCTGAGGTGATCGAATCAATCAATGACATCATTCAGTCTGACAGAAGGGTGACAGTGGATGACATTGCAAGGACTTTGAGCTTATCTGTTGGGACAAATGCAGGGGTCATCAATCAGAAGGAGTCATCTTGTATCATGACAACGCAAGGCCTCATACAGTAGCCCAAACGGTGCATACCATCAACGAGCTGGGCTGGGAACTGCTCCCTCATCCCCCTTACAGCCCAGACCTTGCCCCTTCAGACTTTCACCTGTTAAGACCCTTGAAAGCGTTCACGAGAGGCACGAAGTTTAAAAGTGACGATGAAGTCAAAAGTGTTGTGAGCGACTGGCTGAGACATCAGTCCAAAGATTTTTACGATTAGGGAATACGGAAGCTTGTGCACAGATAGGAAAAGTGTGTGACAGTGCTGGGAGACTACGTTAAAATATAAAAAAAAGTAAGCTTCTATCTGTATTAGAAGTCCTTATACCAAAATATTCACCATATTTATTGAATGACCCTCGTATATATATATATGTATATATATAGATCTCTCTCTCTCTCTCTCTCTCTCTCTCTCTCTCTATATATATATATATATATATATATATATATATATATATATATTCATTTTTTTATATCATTTTTCATATGATTTTTTTTCAGTAGATAAATTATATATAAACTGTCGAAATGTAGTTTTTACCGAGCGCTTTCGGCTATACCGTTAGCCATTTTCACGGTTGAAATATATTAAATCTCAAGAAGAAATAGATTGTTGTATGTATTTATATAATTTTTCATCGTCAAAACACGGTCAAGACATTGTGTCCATGTTCCTAATTGATATTATTGTGCGTTGTTTTTGTTTTTTTTATTAATAAAAGTTCCATTATTTTTAGCCCTTTGTTTTACATGTAGACGATACTATGAAGCTTGCTCCAAAGAAGGATTGCTGCCTAACTACACTATTTTTAAAATTTTTTTTTAAGCTTTTCACCACAAGCAAGGCTGGAAGCCACTAGCACGCAAGGGGTTAGAGAAGGTTTGAAGGAAGAGCAGATAGGAGTGGTAAAGGAGAGGATGTGGAGAAAGATAGTAAATCGATCAAGGCAAGGGGGTTACAGAAGATTTAGAGCGAGAGCAGATAGGAATGAAAGGTGAAAGTATGTGGAGAAGAGGAGTGGATAAATCAAGGCAACTGGAGATGTCGACTGACGTTACACTTAAATAGTTGGAGATTGTATTTGTCAGGGAAACAGGAATAAGGAAGGGAGTTCCACAGGCGAGATGTGCGAGACATGAAGCTATTGGAGTAGAAGAGACGTCTACATCTAACAGTTTCAACGGTGAAAGGGTGGGAACGGGATGCCAGCCTCGTCGAACGTTTAAATTCATATATATATATATATATATATATATATATATATATATATATATATATAGAGAGAGAGAGAGAGAGAGAGAGAGAGAGAGAGGGGTCGGGAGAGGGAGAGGGGGAGGTGAGATATGTGGACTGAATGAACTGGCTGATTATCTCACACTGATAGGTAGACAGATTGGTGTATCTTAACAAAGTTCTCTCAGTAAATTTGAATTTCGTATATTAAACTGTTGCCAATGTCCGAACACTCTCTCATCGCATGAACACTCATTCAGCTTTAGTTTGCTGTCTACATACTTTTGAGGATATTTTCCATGTTTATCCCGATAATTTACGTTTGAATACTGTTGGATTCTCTCCTGGTTCGACAAAGAATAATGACAGTTTCAAGATTTATATTGGTGATGAGAAATGGAATTAATGTTGCGAATCTCGAATAAAGAAAGGAATGGCAAGATGCTGGCCATCCTTCTAATGAGATTCTAATCCAGATAGATATTCTTTGTTTGATGGCATTTCAAGATTAGAATTTATAAATCTTTAAAATATCCCAAAACATTAAATTTAGAAAATCAACATAAAATTACACGAACGGAAGAATCGACAGGCGTCGAAAGTCAAATTGATGAAAGCGATTAGCGTTATATATGCGTGTACGTGTGTGTATGTGTGGACGTACGTGAATGCATGAGCGAGTATATGATCATATATAATCTTCGTAACACGAATACACGCGTATATGCAAGCATATAACCATACTTTAACAGCAATCATACACAGGCATAAATATTTACAATCCTTGTTGGTATCACATCAGAATATGGAGATCCCCTAATTAGAATCGAAACCACAGCTCGGAAGCAAATACATAACGTTCTGTCTGATAAAACTGCTGTTAATCATTCGCTGTGAATGTTTGGCCAGCTAAGACCTATATAGAGGAGACGATGTACCGTTTGCGAAGTTTCTCTCCGTTTAATCTGCATTTCAGTGCAGTCAATTTTTTTTCTTCCTGTCACGAATGATTATTCTTGTTTAATAATCGATGCTTACTGGACGGGGAGAGTTGCATGGCCAAATGCGATGAAGCATTCATTTCTTGCTAAGTAAAAACAGAACGCGATCGAAGCTAGCAATTCTGCTTTGTAACGATGAGGAAAAGATTGGAAGAAGAGGCAGAAAATAATCAGGCAAAATTTGGCTCAACTTCTCCGATGGATTTGAGGTTAGCGTCACAGAAGAATTGCTGCCGAGACAATTGGCACCTTGTCAGCTATCCACATCCGGAATATTCGCGAGAGACACGCATGCATATAGCCATTACTCTCTTTATATATATATATATATATATATATATATATATATATATATATATATATATATATAGTTAAATAAAAATAAAAACAGATCACTTTAAGGTTCCATGTAATAAACTATTTCACCACAGCCCTTTTAAAGGACCGCGGATCATCAGACTTTACTTCCAAAGGTTGAAACGAAAAAACCTTTGGAAGTAAAGCCTGATGTTCCGCGGTCCTTTAAAAGGGCTGTGGTGAAATAGTTTATTACATGGAACCTTAAAGTGGTCTATTTTTATTTAAATTATTAGCTATTATTTACATTGAGCTCTCTGGATTTTATGCTTCTTGGGTCTACCCATACGGATTACCTAGTTTTTCGTAAACTAAATATATATATATATATATATATATATATATATATATATATTGCACAATATTCAGTGTCTACATGTAGGCATATATATATATATATATATATATATATATATATATATATATATATATATATATATATATATATATATATATATGAAGAAATATACTCTTAAGGTGTTCTATATTATGGGATAAAGTGCTCAATATCAGAGATAGAGCGGGCGTAAATATAAAAGTTAACATTGAAGTCAACACTTAGATTGTGTCTAACATGAAACAGCATGTCGCCTCTAAATGTTGACTTCAATGTTTTCTTATATATATATATATATATATATATATATATATTTAGTTTACGAAAAACTAGGTAATCCGTAT
>OZ038483.1:2767500-2787500 GCA_964036315.1 Acanthosepion esculentum | reverse complement strand
ATCAGGACACTCATTAGACAACTGTAAATGTCTATTGATAGACTCCGGTTTTAGTACAACATACACACGAAGAAAAAAGATAAATACTGGATTTTAAAATTAGACACATATAAACTAGGGTTAAACAAAGTCTTGGGAATTTTAAATCTGTATAAATATTTCAATAGTTAAAAAATTTCTTTAGATATAGTTAAAAAACCTTTTTAAACAACATCTAAAATACTATCGTTAGATTTACGTTAAAAAATTCAAACACAGTTGCATTCCACATCACGTGACGTCCGCGTCTCACGACGAACGCTGTAAACAAACTCCCAAGTAATTCAATTAATTTCTGAGGAAGGACTGAGGTGGTCTGAAATATTAAATATATAAAAAACATATAAATAAATACTTTTGCAAAAAAAACACCCAATTTTTTTTCTGTTGTTTTATCCATATTATATACATATCAAGAAAGTATACGTGGCTTCTCATTATGCTATATATATATATATATATATATATATATATATATATATATATATATATGTCAATTTTGTAGTGCGTAATCAATTTATGTAACGTAAATCATTCAAACGCAAAACAAATACTGAAGCTAATTATACGGCGAGAATCACTCTCACAAACAATATTTACTAATAAAATACAATCAACTTAGAATCTGTTAATGAATGGTGTGATCCTTGTTCATAAATTCCGGATTTATCAGGTGTTATTTTTTCTACGAGCCGGGCTTTCAGTCGTACCAAACGACCATCTTCAGGTAGACAATTTAGTGTGTTTTTATTAAATTCCGAATGGTAATACGACATCGAAAGGTAGTACGGTCCGAAAGAGTGTTTTTTTAGCAATGAGATATTGTTAAATGTAAGAATAATTTTGGAGCGTGCAGACGCAACGCTGTGGTTGAATTTTTTTAAATTTGAAAAATGTGCGTTCTTGTACTGGAGAAAAGTGGCATGAACTAAATTGTTCAATAATAAGAGTAAATATCACAGTTATTATCAGGAATTTCGCACTTAGGATCAGGTTATTTTAATGTCAATTTTGTAGTGCTTAATCAATTTATATATGTGTGTGTGTGTGTGTGTGTGTGTGTATTTAATATGTCGGAAAGTTAAAACGTTGGAAGCAAAACACAGTAAATTGATAAAAATATTGTTAATAAAACTGATGATATTTATTATTTAATTATTTTGACTAAACCGAAGCACGAAGTGAAAGATTTTCAAGTCGGAGTTTTCGGACACGCCTGTTTCCTTTTTCAACGAGATGAGAAATAAACAACGTATATATTGTCATATAGATTCAGGATGTCGACGATCCTGACACTCCGCACATGTTTCTTTATTTTCAATGAATTCAATGCAGTGTCTTAGACTGAACACCACTCAAGGCTAAAGAGCTCAATCTAACTATTAAATGCCTTTATCAAAGTGAGTACAACATACTAGCCCAGAATTTGAACACAGCTCGCTGATCCCACTTTCGACGTTGATATAAAACACTATCCGCACATATATATATATATATATATATATATATATATATATATATATATAACTACACCCGTCTCGGAAAAGTATAAGTAACTACACTCGTTTTGGAAAACCTTCGGTTTCTTGATTTGCAAATGATCAAATCAATATTGAAGGAAAAAAAGGTTTTAAAAAAAGAAAGACCTATGAACATGAAAGTCTGTCGAAAATAATCGTACAACATACAGGTTCAAAGACCAAAGGAAAAACCCCGATACGAGTAGGCAACTAACTAAAAAAGTTACAGTAAGTAGAGCAGACCTAGTCAAACCTAGAGAGCCAGACAAACCTACCAAGGTTTCACCTAAGCGGATCGTGAGCCCTGAAGATCCGCTTAGGTGAATCGGTAGCGA
This sequence comes from Acanthosepion esculentum, assembly GCA_964036315.1. Taxonomy (NCBI): domain Eukaryota; kingdom Metazoa; phylum Mollusca; class Cephalopoda; order Sepiida; family Sepiidae; genus Acanthosepion; species Acanthosepion esculentum. Next base: position 2,785,606 of record OZ038483.1, on the reverse strand, counting down.
ATTAATCAACGAAAAATAAGTCATAGGAGCCAAATTCTCGCTTGACGAGGAAGCCTGACCACACACCTTAATTCAAATTAATTAAAAAAATTATATTAGGGGTCTCGGCTCTCGCTTTTGAAACATGAGAACTCTTATGTAGCGAAGGAATCATATTTAAAAAAAAATTATAATATAAGCTCTACTTCTGTATGGAGCACTGTCCTTTTGAAAATAAAACCAAAAATACTAAGGAACTCCGGATTATTTACCTAACGTATTCTTTCCTATTTTCCTGCATACCTGCACACACACACACACACACACACACACACACACATATATATATATATATATATATATATATATGTATATATATATATATATATATATATATGTATATATATATATATATATATATATATATATATATATATATATATTGATATATGAATTGGAGTTGTCTGAGATTTGTCACTTATGCTTCTAAATGTAAATATGTATCCGTGATAATGAGGCTCACCAGCATTATCTTACTAACGGTTAGAATGCCTATGGACACATTTACTAAGTTTAATGTGGCGCAAAGTTATATTAGCTTGTTAAATGTTGGTTTAGATGGCGCACCCAAGTGGATACTGACCTTGCTTACGTTAGTCTGACTTCTATTGAAGTTTGTGTGTGAGATTTTTTATTGTTTCTATTAAGAAGACAAATCAATTGAATTGGTCGGAAGCACCCCCTCCCCTCCGGCATATATTTGAGTTTATCCCAAGAAAAACTTCTACACGGTGAAGTTTTTGCCAAGAAAAACTTTACCTTTTAATTAAGCCAAACAACTTGAAAACATTAGATAAATATTAATTCCAACCCGGTACAATCACTCATTACGATGTTACATGTAAGCTAACGAACAGGAATAAAAACATTGGAGCACATCTCTCTCCTGATATATATATATATATATATATATATATATATATATATATATATATATATATATATATATATATATATATATATATATATATATATATATATATATATATATATATTTTTCTTTTTATAGATCCAAATAATTAAGTAAATGCTCTGTTTTATAATAAACAGTATTAATAACATTTACCGTTCTGAATGTCCGAGAAATTTTCAGACTAAATGACGGTTTCGTATAGGATACAGGTTCGATTCCTGGATCAGTTTTAATATTAATCAGTTTTATATTACTAGGATCCACTAGGATTATATCAACGGATTTGTTACCTTTACTATATATGATATGATATGTGTGTGTGTGTGTGTGTGTGTGCGTGTGTGTGCGTGTGTGCATGCACGCACATAATAAATTAATTCACTTATCCAGATTTAGAATTGCATGGATCACTTTTAAGTCAACTTTTTCGTGGATTAATTTGTGAATTAAATTTATTTATGGACAAATTATATTTTTTGTCTTTTTAGAGAGAGAGAAAAACACATTACACATTAAACTTTAACAGTAATTTTTCTTTTTGAGTTTTCATATTTGATTAAATTTTAATATGAAATTCGCAATCGGCGTAATCTTCCTTTTAGGATGGGTTTCTTATATAACGGATATCAGTTTGAAAATTAGTGTACCGAGTTCAAACCATGACCAAGTCAGTTTCCTTTATTTTCCACGAATATTTTCTCTTTTAAATAGAACAATGACAACAATGACAAGATAAATAATTCTGGAGCATTTTGAATTCGAAAAAAATTATAACTAAGGTGTTAAACTTTTGGTTACAATTTTTAAGATTTATCCACTGAACCATCTAATAGTTTAATAGTGTTCCTAATGAGAAAAAAACGCCATCAGTTGGAACTACAGATAAACCGTTATCTTGTGTGCGGCGCCTGGTCAGGCCATCTGTTCCAGCAGATATCTTGCGCAGGTCACTCCCTTTCCTTGTTTCACCCCCAAAAACCAAGAGAATATAAATAGGTTTGAACGCATTGACCTCACCTCTGACTTTCCAAAAGTAATGCTATAAACGTGAAACAAATACTTCAGTGCTTTTGATGCGAATACCGTGTTTACCCAGCTTCGTCCTAATATTTTGGGCACGTCTTTATTCATTCAGCAATAATTAAAAGAAATATATTATAGAAAAGAAATTAGATTATATATGAATTATAACAACCTTTCATCTCAGTTCATTAAAACTCTCAAAAATATATGTTGGAATCGTAATCACGATCCAATTCATTAGACCTACAAATTCAAAAAGAAATCGGAAAATATAACTCCGGGTATGTAAAACAAAATTTTAGTGAGAGTGTATGTGTGGGAGTGGGAAACAAGTGTGAGAGGGAAATGTATGAAAGCTTTAGAGAGAGGGTGTAATAGAAGAAAGAAGAACAGAAAGGCCTAAAGGTGAAGGTGGGGATTAAAATTTAACAGAGAGCAGTTTTAAAGAGAGGAGTTAAATAACGGTTTAAATGAGTGAGATACAGATAAATAGGAATTATTTTTCAATGTATAATTCGCTACCGATTCGCTGACCTACATTAAAATTAAAAAGAAAAGACACCGTGTATACATTTGTGGTGACACTACGCACAATAAAAAACGATATGATCTAAACTTAAAATCCTGCCGATATATATGTGAAAATTTTCCGTGTGCTTTGCATTACTAACCTTATGTATACAAGAAAAGAGAAAATGAATGAGAGGAAAAAAAGGGGGGCGGCACAAACTAAAAACGAAGGCATTTATAAGAGAACTGATGTGTAATCAAGAATCATTAGACAAAGCAAGTAATATCACCTACAGATTACAAATTTAACATCAACATATAAAAATCAAAGAATATTTAATCTAGTAAAGACCTACTATTTATATGCCCCAAAACACATACGTATATACACACATACACAACAACATATCTATACATACTCGTACATACATACATATAAATATACTTACTTTGTCCTGGACATTGAGTTCTACCTGGATTCTATCCTCTTGGGAATTTATTTATAAAAATATATCTATACATATATATATATATATATATATATATATATATATATATATATATATATCTATATATATATCTATATATATATCTATATATATATATATATATATATATATATATATATATATATATATATATATATATATATATATACATATATATATACATATATATATATATATATATATATATATATATATATATATATATATATATATATTTGTGCATTGAGAGAGCAATCTTTCTTTCATGCATGTTCGAATGAATATGACAGACAAGGTGCTTTGATTTAGTTTTTTTTTATATAGATATTCTCATGCAATCTTATAATGTTTTTCCTTTCGGAAGATAAATTATATAAAACTGTAAAAAATGTTCTGCTTTCGGCTATACATTTACCCATTTTCACGGTTGAAATATATTAACTGTCATCAAGAAATACATGGTTTTCATAGTGGATACTCGTGTTTGAAATAGACGCCATATTTTAATTTTCTTTACCTAGATTTCTCTAATATGCAAGCCGTACACGTAATACACACTGTTTAAACACAAACACAGACACAGACACACACACACACACACACACACACACACACACACACACACACACACACACACACACACACACACACACACACACACACACTCCCTCTGCATGCATATATATATATATATGGTCACAAACTCACATCAATCCAACCAAATATGTTAGCTCTATCTCGGATATTGACCGCTTTCTAATAAGTACCGCGCATATATTATATCAATAATAATAAGATATATAATATATTACACACACACACACACACACACACACACACACACACATATATATATATATATATATATTGTTAGTTGTAGAAAAGAGGAGGCTTTAATGAGTTTGACCTACAAAAGGTGTCTAAATGCTGTCATTTTTTTTAAATTATAGTTTAGTGGCCATCTATGACGAACCCTTACTCTAATGACGTGGTTAGTCTCTCAGGCTATGGGAGTGATAATATATTCAATGTTGCACAGTTTTATCAGACCCTTGACCTTGTGTCAAACCAAGTTAAGTAAATTCCTTGAAGGTTTCACTGAAATCTATACCTATTAAACCGTTCCTGCAAATTACAAAATTTCGCCGACTTCTTCACATCCTTGTTAAACACTATCTACCTTTTACCTGCAATTCACTAAAATGACCACCCAATCAACTCTTATCTAGTTTTAGAAAGACAGATGTTTGAAAGTGGCGCTGTCTGCAATTGAAGAATTGTCAGGAATGTGATGAGCGGGCCGATAAGTGGAAAGAGTAACGGGAATAAATGGAATGAGGAAATAAATGAAATCGAAATAGAAACCGAATCGACACATTGAGTATCAATTCCGAGAATTGGTTATAACGATTAGACGTGATAACCACACACGGATGGGAATCGTGTGCCTCTTCGCAAAGCATTCTTCAATGTTCAATCGAAACACAGACACTAATAGGAATTCCAATTTTCAGAATTTGGTCTGTTAATCGAATCTTCTTTCTGGAGAAGCGTCCTTTAAGATTTTTGGCACGATTCAGTCCCAAGGTTTAAATGTCGATAACATAAAAGAATAACAAAAATTCCCGTTGAATTCTAAACATCTATCTATCTATCTATCTATCTATCTATCTATCTATCTATCTATCTATCTATATCACTTTCTGTTCATATCTATCTATCTATCTATCTAAATCTGTTCATATCTATCTATCTATCTGAATCTGTTCATATCTATCTATCTATCTATCTATCTATCTATCTATCTATCTATCTATCTATCTATCTCAATCTGTTCATATCTATCTATCTATCTATCTATCTATCTATCTATCTATCTATCTATCTATCTATCTGAATCTGTTCATATCTATCTATCTATCTATCTCAATCTGTTCACATCTATCTATCTATCTATCTATCTATCTATCTATCTATCTATCTATCTATCTATCTATCTGAATCTGTTCATATCTATCTATCTATCTATCTATCTATCTATCTATCTATCTATCTATCTATCTGAATCTGTTCATATCTATCTATCTATCTATCTATCTATCTATCTATCTATCTATCTATATATCTATCTATCTAAATCTGTTCATATCTATCTATCTATCTATCTATCTATCTATCTATCTATCTATCTATCTATCTATCTATCTTAATCTGTTCATATCTATCTATCTAAATCTGTTCATATCTATCTATCTATCTATCTATCTATCTATCTATCTATCTATCTATCTATCTATCTATCTATCTTAATCTGTTCATATCTATCTATCCTAATCTGTTCATATCTATCTATCTATCTATCTATCTATCTATCTATCTATCTATCTATCTACCACAGCCTATTCATATCTATCTCATTCTGTTCACACGTATACTGGTGTGTATTTGTGGCATTATTTTCAAATAGACACCTACTGTAAAATCACATTTAGCCGACCACAGAAAATGACTGTTGCCCTACATTCCCTTTACTTTGGCTTGATGTTATACTTCGTCAAAATTAGTAAAAATCCACATTCAAATATTTAAACCGGTATCCCATGAACGTCAAAGCTTCTTATCGCCGTAGCAGCGCGACATTTGATATTCTTCATTCTATTCCATTATTGCATTCGTTGATCTTTTAAAAAAAAAACGTTTAGAATTAATCTCCTTTTTCTTCACCTAAACTAAAACCTCATCAACATTGAAATTAATAAAGATTTAAATAAAAACTGAAGAATATATCCGATGAAATATTGGGCGACAAAAATAAAAAGAAAACGACACCATTGTGATAAATCCATAGAATAATGAGATTATTCCACATCTAAACGTCTGATAAATATTAAATACGGAAGAATATCCCAGTCGATATACGGGATGAAAAACAACAAAGACAAAAAGTAGAATTTAAAAAAATATTTATTCAATTTAGTCATAAATATTTTCCGTTTTTCTTTATGTCCATGATGAAGAAACTTAAATGTTTGTATATGAATATTAGCGACAATAGAGAATATAGGACTTATTTATCTATTTTTGTAATAATGTTCAAGGCTCAAGGGCCACTCGTGGTAGAGGGTTACAGAGTAAGTGGCACCGTTTATGGGGATATGTGAAGGTTAACACGAATAGCGTAAAGATTTAGTGATCGTGGATACATCCTCTTGGGAGTCAGTGCCACAGGGCTGAGTTTCATGGCAAATGACATCCCACCAATAGAATATTAAGGGAATGAAAGTGGTTCGCCACAAATGGGCGTGGCAGGGTGGGTTTTAGCCGTGAAGATTAGAACTGGCGGAACTAAGGAATTAATTTTGTCTGAAATCTTTCCATAAAAATAGCAACAGAGTTACAAGAGACTTGTTTCGTCTGCAAGAAAGTGGTTGTAGGGCTGAAAATAATTCATCACCCACAAGGACGTGGATACGCTTTTGAACTATCAAAACTGGAAAGTGAAAACTAGGTGGCTCCTGTCTATCTATGGCAGTAGTACTGATCTGGTTCTTTTAAACAGGAGAAGTCTGGTATTTGTTGGACCGTACATTCTGGACACGTAGACATCCCACCCGGCTGCCATATATCATCCTGTTCGGAGAACTCACCAGCGGCAGGAGGCTACGCGTAGCCCAAAACGATGCTTCAAGGATCAGTTGAAGACACAAGCCAACAGTAACACTGAGACCTGAGAAATCGTTGCTGCAAATCGGCGTAGGATCATCTGAGGGGGTCCGAGACTTTCTAGAGCCAACCCTCAGCATGAAGAGGATATGCGATGTGCTCTTAAGAGGACCGACACGCCAAGCTGCGTCCACCACAGACACTCATTTGTGACTCCTTCTCACGACTCTTCAGGCCTTCACAGCCCTCTAAGCCACTGCCACCAGAGGGGAGAAAGGGATGAAGATCCCGATCAGCTGTACAGTGAACCGACCATTTTTCCAGCATCTTTAACGATGGATCGGATGTATGAGGTCAACTGAAGTCTGGGTGCAATATCCAGTGTTATTTACTAAGCATTAAATGAATTATTTATCAAGCATTATCAGAATTAAATGACCTGCAAAAACTTGATATACCCTGAAACAAACCAATTTCGGAGCACATAATTCATGAATGATATTTTTCTATTCGTTTTCTTTCCTACTACCTTCCTCTTTTTTTTTCATTTCTTTATTTTTTGCGTGGGTGCTTACGGCCATATCACGTTGAAACACCGGTTCTCCTACGATCACAGAAGTTAAGCAAAGTTGAGATTGCTCAGTACCTAGATTGGTGACCGCTTTGGAAAACCAGGTGTTATAAACTTGGATGTGCGGGTTTCAATTTCAGTTGTTAGATTTACTTACGCGCAATTTCCCCCGAGAAAGTTACGAATCCATTAGTACGATTTGTGTATGTAAATAATTATTATCTAAAACAAAAATTAATATTTAAAATATATTTCTGGTTTTAAAATAACTTGCAAAAAGGTTGATAAGTCGTAATAAATCTATTAAGTGATTCTTTATTTTTCTTTCTTTTTTCTTTTTTATTCGTTAAATACTGTTCTTTTTTTATATAATCTTTCTTTAAACTTCAATTTACTTGTTTCGTTCTTTTCTTCTTTCTTTCTTTCATCATTTATTCCATCATCTTCTTTTTTTTCTTATCTTTCCCCCCTCCTTCCATTCACTCGTTCTCCTTCCACTTTTCTATCCTTAATCAACCATATTTTTCGGGAATGTTGATTTCATTTGGTAAGTGAAAAAAGAAATGACCTTTTTTGCTTAAAAGAGAGATTTCAAAAAGAAATCTCCAATGTAAACCTGATGAATTCCTTTGCAAATCTTGAACTCATTTTACTGCCATTCCGTTCGCTTTCACTTGATTCTTTTTAATCCAAAACTAATTTAATCAGTACCATTGTAGTTCAGAGATTTCATTTCATGAAGCCAGAAATTATTAAAGAAAAAAATCTGTTTGCCAACTGATTAAAAATTCAAGACTGTTAGGCAAAGATGGACGCCACATTAATTGCATTTTCCAGTTTTCATCGTCTGCTTTTTGGTGAATTTAGATTGCAGGAATTAATCCAAACCAATTTTAATTGCTTTCCGATTTTAATCCGAGGCCAATATTTTTTCTATTTTTAATCTACTTTTTATATTTAACGTCTGTCAAACTATCTTTATATTCTCGATGCAGACTGAAAACTTAACATTTCATGTAAAACTAAATATCAAATCAGAGGAATAGCTTTTATATTTTGTTTCTTTTCTTTTCTTTTTCATTTTTACTTTCTTCCTTAATTTTCCATCCATATTTTTAAAATTTTGAATAGTTTTGTGTCATTTTTAAAACTTAATTTATTGCTCTTCGATTAATGAGCAATTTTATTTCCTTCCTTCATCTTCTCCTACTATCTTTCTATATATATATATATATATATATATATATATATATATATATATATATATATATATATATATATATATATATATCTCCATGCGTCCGTCTTTTCAGATGAATGGAAATATATATATATATATTCTTTCTTTCCGTCTTTTCACTTTCATTCTTTTACACAATTCCAATTTAGTTTTTCATCCAAGTAATATCTATCTGTCTGTCTATCTATCTATCTATCTATCTATCTATCTATCTATCTATCTATCTATCTATCTATCTATCTATTAGAATCTCTTATCAATCAATCTATCTAAATCTGTTCATATCTATCTATCTATCTATCTATCTATCTATCTATCTATCTAAATCTGTTCATATCTATCTATCTATCTATCTAGCTATCTATATCACATTCTGTTCATATCTATCTATCTATCTATCTATCTATCTATCTATCTATCTATCTATCTATCAAAGATTTTTCATCATCTATCTATCTCACTTTCTTTTCATATCTATCTATCTATCTATCTATCTATCTATCTATCTATCTATCTAAATCTGTTCATATCTATATATCTAAATCTGTTCATATCTATCTATCTATCTATCTATCTATCTATCTATCTATCTATCTATCTATCTATCTATCTATCTCATTTCGTTTCTACCTATCTCAGTCTATATCAATATCTATATTGCAATATCTAACCCCCCACCGTGAAGCAATCATTGTTTAATAGGCCTGACTCGCCTGCATTAGCTGCTTAGGGGAGGAATTGATTCCAATTGATTTAAGTTATGAACCCACAGTTAAGCAATTCTTTGTCTCTCGTTGCTTTAGGATGAATCCAAGAATGCATGTCACTGTCTCATTTGGATAGGGAACAACAAATATTTGCTAAGACCTTCACATATTGCTGGCTCATCCTCGCCGAGTGGAAATGATATTTAAGCCTCAAAACCACGATTAACCCAGTGGCACAAAGGATTTGTTGCTCTTTTCGCAGTCGTCGGATTGCACTTAATTATATTTACATTATTTACATTTAAGACGTTGGTTAGATCCAGTGACTAAACCCAAAGAGTTGTGAGTTCAGTACCAGGCTACAGCAGTGGTAAACCAAAACTTGGCGAGTTGAGTTAAAGGGAAATAACTGAGACATCCGGAAGAGGCATGGCACGTGGAACCAGAACAATCTACCCCAGTGGACGAAATAAAAGTTTTGATTCGAAATTCTAATCACCTGAAGAAAGCCGTGAATGTGGCAATGAAGATAAGGATAACAGTCCGAATAATGTAAATAATCATAATACCTCATCTCAGAGATATAAACAGATACAAAATTATACCTACTCAAAAATCATTTTCTCAATCTTTTCTCCTATTCATGCTTGTTGTAGATTCCCATATCCATAATTAAAGAGACACCTTCTTTCGATTATTTTGTTTTCATTTCCAGGACGATCTTCCAACCGTATCTTTTCTACATGGAGTAATTTTAAATCTTAAATTATTAAAATATTTTTATCTTTTGCTTTTCCTTTCCATCTGGTGGTTTAAACTCGGTTTATCTATAGTTGTATGGATATCATAGCCAATACAACTAAATATTTTAGCTCTCTCACTAATATTGAGCGCTTTCCAATAAGTACCGCGCATATAAAATATATATCGAAATTTTATATCTATATCTATCTATCTCTCTCTCTCTCTCTCTCTCTCTCTCTCTATATATATATATATATATATATATATATATATATATATATATGGAGAAATATAGTTTTAAGTTATGCTATATTTATGGTATAAAGTGCTCAATATCAGATATAAAAGTGAACATTGAAGACAACACTCAGAGGCCACAGACTTTTTCATGCTAGACTTATTCATCAGACTATATATATATATATATATATATATATATATATATGTATAAAGAAATATAATTTTAAGGTGTGCTATATTTCTGGGATAAAGTGCTCAATATCAGAGATAAAGCGTGTGTAAATATAAAAGTGAACATAGAAGTCAACACTTAGAGGCGACAGTCTGTTTCATGCTAGATGCAATCGTCAGGCCACCCTATATATATATATATATATATATATATATATATATATATATATATATATATATATATATATATAGATAGATAGATAAAGAGTTGCCTGACGATTGCACGAGCATGAAACAGACTATCGCTTCGAAGTGTTGACTTCTATGTTCACTTTTGTATATATATATATATATATATATATATATATATATATATATATATGTATTGTGTATATAGGCAGCAATCCCTCTTTTATGCATGTTTCCTTAAAGACGACTGACAAGGTACTCAGATTAAGCTTTTTATTTGATTTTTACTCATTTGTTTTTGTACAATTGTTTATTTTTCTGGACAAAGAGGTCATAGAAACCGTCCAAAGATTCTGCATTTCCGAGCGCTTTCTGTTAAACTTTTAGCCATTATCAAGGATGATTTTATTTTTACTTTTAACTGAATGTATGGGTTGGGTTATGTATGTATCTACAGTTATAGGGATGTTTTATTTTCCAAACACGGTCAGAACATTGTGGCCATGTTTATAGTTAATGTTATTAAGAGTTGGCTTTTTCTTTTTTATTATTAGGTTTTCCATTATTTTAATCTTTTTTTTCCATGTGGATGAGGTTATTATGCTTGTGTTTTCTACTGGTATGTTTCGGATGGAGTCTTGTAGGCTTGCGTTTTGGTCTTAAATGAGTTCTAATGGAGCTGTGGTCGGATAGGTGTAATGTAAGTCGACTCGAGAGGCATGCAGTTGTATGACAGACGCAATTATTTATGACAATTTATTTAAAACCATTTTTCTCGTCCGAATGCATCTTGCACATTTATAAATCTACCATTAATCAGCACATTTAATATTGATACCTTATCTGACTTCGTTCTCTGGCTATATATCATGAGATTCTCGACAAAATACAACGAAGGGTCTGTAATGTTATTAGTTCTGACCTGACATCCCGACTTCATTCACTACCCCACCACCGTGATGTGGTTTTCCTCTGTCCTTTCTATTTTCATGACTGTTGTTTTAATGATTTCTCATCTTTGGTAATTCGACAATTTGAATTTAATCATACTACTAGATTGGCTGTTAGGTCTCATCATTTTATTGTTGGAATAATTAGATGTAGCCGTAAGTTCCATTCTAATAATTTCTTTTCTCTCATCTGCCACATACATTCTTCAAAAATGTAAATGCAACATCAGTGGCCAATCTCTGTTCTGAATTCTGTTCTTTTATTGTCCTTTCTTCTCACTAAAATCTTCTCATTCTCTTCCACTCCCAGTAACACATTGCGTTTTAATGGGATTATCGCTTTGCCGAAAAAATGATTAGAAAATGAAGTCAAACATTTCAAGCACAGATATCGCTTGATTTTTAAGCGCTTTGATATGCGTTGCATAGTGTGGATCGACATTTGCACAGTAGAGTGTAAAAACATCTATTAGCGCTAGGTATTTCAGGATCAATCAAGAAATATCATATATCTCTCCCAGTTCCTTCTTTCTTTCTTCTTCCATTTTCTTTCTCATCCCCGCCTTGTTCGTTCAAATACATTTTCTCTCTGCCTCATTTCTCTCTTCCTTTCTTTTTTTTCTATTTCTCTTTTATCTATCGCTCTCTTGTTCCATTTTGCTTGCACTTCCCATCTTTCTTTCTTTCTTTCTTTCTTTCTTTCTTTCTTTCTTTCTTTCTTATCCTGTTCATTATCTATCTATCTATCTATCTATCTATCTATCTATCTATCTATCTATCTATCTATCTATCTATCTATCTATCTGATCCTGTTCATTATCTATCTATCTATCTATCTATCTATCTATCTATCTATCTATCTATCTATCTATCTATCTATCTATCTATCTGATCCTGTTCATTATCTATCTATCTATCTATCTATCTATCTATCTATCTATCTATCACTATATATATATACATATATATATATATATATATATATATATATATATATATATATATATGTATGTATCTACCTATCTGATGCTATTCATTATCTATCTATCTATCTATCTATCTATCTATCTATCTATCTATCTATCTATCTATCTATCTATCTATGTATCAAACCACACTTTGTACTTTTCGATCTTTTTTCTATTCTATAAGAGGTGACAAAAGGAAGATACTTTATATAAAAATCGATAATTTTTCGTTTATATTTCAAGTCACTTTTCATACTTGATAATTAAGTGTAATTGAATGTTTATAATTTATCAATGTAATTAAGTTTTTAAATTATCCCCATTCACTAGGTTCACGAATGTCAAAAACAGGTTAAGTCCAAGAAAACTGCATCTTTTTCCTTAAATAATGACACGGTTCGATATCTTGTATAATATTTGGAATTATTTCTGAAGAAAAAACATAGAATTTTCTTTCCTAACATTTGTTGCAATGCATCTTATTTTCATTCATTTATTATTTCTTATTCTTCGAGACAAATAATCAGTAATTGGGAGGAATTACCAGCAATCGAATTATACCTGGTGTTCGTATTTATTTGATTAGATTGCTTCTTGTGTTATTTCATTAATTTCGTTACTTGTATCTTATTAACATTAAATACACTTCTTGATGTTATGCCTGCCTACATGTAGAAATATATCTTGATCTAACAAACCCCACTGAGGCGTCAAACTGTCTTATCATTCAGTGTTGATTCTTATGTCCCCAAGGTTTATAACTGTATCTATTTACATATATTAGTAAGGCTCTCAAACAAAAAACAATCTGCAAAGATTGTGCATACAAATAACTGGTTACGACATTCGAATCAGAACGAATTTGTCAGTTATCTTTGTCAGGTATCTTTGTCAGGTATCTTTTTTCTGTACAAATGCATATAAAAGGTGTTATCCTAATGGTTAGAGAATTGGAGCTTCAGATATTACTTAGTCCATCACATAGTTTCCTTTGTCTCTTTCAAAGTATTCCTTTGCATAAGAAGTGTTCCAGAAAGGCGAAAATAATCTTGACATTTAAACTGAATTCGCTATTTATACTTGTTGAAGTATTCCACACACACACACACACACACACACACACACACACACACACACACACACACACACACACACACACACACACACACACACACATCTGCTTGTCTGAATCATCTTCAAGAAGCGAGAGCATAATCTAAAAGGTCAGTCAATCTGACAGTTATCTCATCCCACAATCCTCACCCTTGCCCCATATGCAGCCTCTGTTGTAAATCACTAGCGGGTCTTAAGTGCCACTTAAGATTATCGCACAAAATTTCATAACTCAATCAACTAAGCTGTCAGATTCTCATACGTCGAAACCGACGGGAGAGTCCATTATAATTATTAATATATATATATATATATATATATATATATATATATATATATATATATATATATATGAGGAAGATTTAATTAATTTCTTGTTCAGTTTTTCCATATCCCTTACGGTTTTAATCAGTTTTTCTAGTTTCCTTACATTTTTTCGTTTTGTGGGAGTAAGGGACTCCAAATATTTATAAAACGGAAGAAGTAAGAAACAATCGAATAAAAAATTAATTAAAAATTACGTGTCTGCCATATTTAATGAAAGATGTTTAAAAGAAAGTTTGTTGCTGAAATATATATATATATATATATATGGACTGACGATTGCATCTAGCATGAAACAGACTGTCGCCGCTAAGTGTTGACTTCTATGTTCACTTTTATATTTACACACGCTCTATCTCTGATATTGAGCACTTTATCACATAAATATAGCACACTTTAAGACTATATTTCTTCATATATATATATATATATATATATATATATATATATATATATATATATATATATATATATATTATAAGATTTTTAAAAAATATAATTCCTTCGCTTTAAATATAGTCTTAAAAAAATAAAAAAATATTATAATATAATCTCTACTTCTGTATGGAGCACTGTCTTTTTAAAAATAAAAGCAAAAATACTAAAGAACACCGGATTATTTACCTAACGTGTTCTTTCCTATTTTTCTGCATGCCTGCACATACACACACACACACACACACATATTTATAAATATATATATATATATATATATATATATATATATATACATGATAGAAATTGTTAGGAGGATTTGATAATTATATTGAGAATTGAAACCCGGACAGTTACGTTATCAGGCAAACGTCGGTGCCGCTCGATCAAATATGGAATATGTGATCGAGCGGCGCTGTATCGAGTCTGATTCGCTACCTCTTCCTCACCGAGGTCCGTTGGAACAGTTGATATGATGTTTGCCTTATAACGTAACTGTCTGGTTTTCAAGTCTCGGTAGTGGATGCGGACTGCTGATGGACCCCAAATATAGGACGAAACGGCCTTCCAGTGCTTTCTGTTGAGGTTTCTTCTAGACTCGGTGAATTACTTAATTATATATATATATATATATATATATATACATTATCAAATGGACAAAGTCCAACAATTATTTTAAGACATTTTTATGTTTATACATTCTTTTTATAGATACAAATATTTAAGTAAATGCTCTGTCTATAATAAACAGTATTTATAACATTTAGCGGCCTGAAGGTCCAAGAAATTTTCAGAAATAATATTTGTCCTCCGACAGGAATCGAACCTGTATCCTATACGGAACCGTCATTTAGCCTGACGTGCTTTTAACCGATCATTTACATTTGGATACGCTTGAAGCAGATATTAATGTACGTGAGAGATTCATGGAAGATTGAAGTTTAAAGGCAGTAAATTCGACCTTGCTAATCGAAAGATTCTCCGTGGCTTGGTCGGTTTGCTTCACGGTGAATGTCCAAAAAAAAAGAATATATTTGGATTGTCAAGATACTTTGGTGATGACGTAAAATATTTTGTGCTAAATTTCTGTTGTGGATTCCGGGATGAAATCCGATATCAATGAATAACAAACTCCAGGAATGGATAAGGAAAATAAATGTATTAAGGTAATAATACAAACTGGTAATACGGGTTAGTAGATCCAGGAATGCGGGTTAGTAGCACTAATATATATACAGTCTTGGTATTGAAGTATCGTGGATGACTCCTTACTGAGTCTAGGTGCTGTGACGGTGACTCTTGTGTTACTCTCCTCTATTACTACTCTGATGCAGACTTCTCAACTGTCTTAACGTACTGCCGGGTATTCACTGGTGGTAGTATATGTATACCTCGGTTGAGTCCATTTGTGTGAAAAGGGGAGAAAAGCTTAACAATTTCGAAAAGAGGACGGCTTAAACATATTAGAAAATCAATATTCAAAATCTTGGCTTCTCCGACAGGTAAATATTTCAGGAACGAGGCCGGACCGTTAACTAAGGTACAAGGCAACCATATATGGAGCACCCAGAGAAGATTGAACTCTTCACATTCCTTTCGTAAGATTAGAATGTTATCTCTTGCTCTAAAGAAAAGCAGATTTAATAAAGATCGATAACAACTTTAGTTGGTATTTTAGTCTATCGTCCAGATCGATTCTTAGGTATCGAATAGCAAAAGCAGGAAAACCAGAAACAACACAAAAAAGAAAATAAAATTCCTTCCCATTCTTCTCAAGAGGAAAAAAAAAAAAAAAAAAGGAAGTTTGAAGAATTAAGCGGTGGCGGGGGTAAGTCTGTTTTGCCACGTGACATGAGAAAACTGGAAATCAGCAGATTTTTTTTTTTTTTTAGAATTTAACAAAGCAACCCAAACCCGCCAATCCCGCCCGTTGCACGCGAAAAATCCTCGGTCATTGCCTGTACTTCCAGTGCCAATCATTACTGTTAATTTTTTATGCTGCAGGAAGATGGTTTAAAAACTCAGCCTTCTAAAAATACAACGATTTAAAAATAGATCGAATATATTAACGATTGCCAATAGTTGATATCATCAATACATATAGTCACATAAAAAATGTACACACACGCACGCGTATACACACAAACACAGACATACACACACACACATATATATATATATATATATATATATATATATATATATATATATATATATATATATATATATATATATATATATATATATATATATATATATATATATATATATATATATATATATATGTATATAAAACCAAGTCTAGGATTGGTGTATACGGAATAAATTCCAATAACCAACAATTACTATTCTTAAAAGAGTGCCTTGAGGACACATGGTACGGTGGATAAAGGCGTTGGTTAGATCCAGTAACAGACCCAAAGAGTGTGAGTTCAATACCCGGTTCAGGCAGTGGAGAACTTTCAGAGGGAAAATTACCAGGAGATAACTGATAACTGACATCCATCAAACATGGCTCGTGGAACTAGAACAGTCTACCCCAGTGATCGAAATAAAGGGTTCGGTTCGAAATTCCAACCACCTGAAGAAGGCCGGAGTGTACAACGGCCGAAACGTTGTGACAAATATGGCGACAAAGATGAGGACAATAGTCCGAATAATGTAAATACTGTACATAATACCTCATCTCAGAAATATAGACATATTTATATATATATATATATATATATGTGTGTGTGTGTGTGTGTGCATGTAGTTTGCATATATTCATAAGTAAAAAGTTCTTATATGTTTTTTAATGACCTGTGTCTCTGTGATTTGTGTGCGTGTGTATCCGTGTTTTCTGTGTTTTTGCGCATCTGTGTGTGTGTGAGAGATAGATAGAGATAGATAGATGGAGAGAGGGATAGATATAGAGAGAGAAAAGTGTGTACGTGTGTGTGAGCATGTGACTGCTTTTAAAGATCTTAGGATCTTCAAAAGTAGTCACTTTTTAACCTTTGACGTGCATTCAATCTGCATTAAATTTCGTCTGAAAAAAGAGGAAATAATTTATGAAAAGAAACGAAAAAGGAAAAAAATGTTAGCAGAAAACGGAAAAGTTCGAAACATTCCGGAAACTCTGCCCTGCTTTGATTCTTAACAGAGAAAAAGAAAAAAATAGCAGCAAAAGACTAATCGTTATTCATTCTTCAGTTTCCACAAAATGGCATTTTTTTTGTCCTAGTAAATAAAACATCATAAAAAATGAACCTAAGGGTAAATAAAACTCAATACACGCAGACACACATAAACACACAAACACACATAAACACACGTACACACACACACACACACACACACACATACACACACACACACACACACACACACATACATATATATATATATATATATATATATATATATATGTATATGTAGAGAGAAAGAAAGAAAGAGAGTGAGAGATGAGGGTAAGTTATAAATTATGCACACTTTCGGCATAACATATCGTTAACCAAAACTACAGATTATTTTCTACTTTCCCTCGTATATATATATATATATATATATATATATATATATATGTGTGTGTGTGTGTGTGTGTGTGTGTGTGTGTGTGTGCATGTTTCATTAAAAACAACAGACAAGGTACTATGATTGACCTTTTTATTTTAATTTTTCTTGTGTTCGAACAAGACCTTTCTTTACAGGACAAAGGGTGTGTAAGAACTGGGCAAAGTTTTTTTGTTTCCGAGCGCTTTCGGCTATACCTTTAGCCATTATCAAGGATGATTCGATTTCTCATTGTGCTAACCGTATTCGGAAATTAAATACAT
>OZ038483.1:2685000-2762500 GCA_964036315.1 Acanthosepion esculentum | reverse complement strand
TTTTCGTGTGTTGGTTATTATATTTGTTTAGTTTAAAGCATGGGCTTTATCTAAAGTATGTTACATTATCTGCATTGTATATTGTGCATATATTTGCATTTTTTATCATGGTAATTTACAAAGTATTAATTTTTGTTTTTCGATTTTTAAGTTACGAAATAAAAATTTGTTTTCGTGTCTGCATTTTGAGATGAAATCTAGTTTTGTGTTGGTTTTGGATTATAGCTATTTCTCTTTCAGACAGAGTTTACAGTTTTGGGCTTTGTTGTTGTAAGCTGGTCTTTTTTTTCTTATTGCCCATGATATTTTGGGTGTAATTTGTTTTTGTTTTCAATTGCCTATTTATTTTAGAAAGCATTATGCTATTCGCGTATTTACTATTTGTAAAGATGTTTTATGTGCATAGTCTCTGTGTTTCCATCCTCCTTCAGATACTCCTATATATTTTTCTTCGCTATTTGCTGATTTTACAGTGGCTTCGTATATTATATTGTTTTGCATACAGCTGCCGTTTAAAGGGCAATCGTTTTTTTGCTCTGCAGTTACGTTTAATTGATTGTGAGATCTGCTTGGTTATTGTTGGCGCGTGTTTGGAAAATGTGTCCATGTAAAGTGGTTTATCGTTGGGTTCGTTATATATATATATATATATATATATATATATATATATATTGTCATCCAAAGACAGACTGTTTCGCTGCATCAAAGCTCATCAGTGTGGCTAGACGTCCGGTTGCCTCTAGCTAGGATCGAAACCCCACGGAATTGGCGACAGTCGGGGATTCCATCACTATATATATATATATATATATATATATATATATGCTTGATATATACCTATATATAGCTACATCTAAAGTTTCACAAAAAAATTAGCATATGTGGTAAAAATTGAAAAACGTTTTATCGTCGCACTCTTTGTTATTATTAAGACGAAAGAGGAAATGATTTTCATTATTAGATTATATTTTGGTGAAATTTTTGCAAAATCAGTTGTCAGATTTTAATGAAACCTTCAAGACTTATTCACAAATTGATGAAATTATTTTTGGAACATATCTGTCCTTAGAAAACCCTGTTAACACCAACTTATTTAATTTTATGAAATTTCAAGAAATTCTTTTTTGTAGGGCTTAACGTCAAATATAAGTTCTCGATGAATTTAAATTGTGGAATCTTTTGGTCAGACAGAAAACCTATTCTAAATCGCAAAATAAAAATGCAATAAAACTTTCATTAGAACAGCTTCTAATTGCTTTTAATGTATAAAATTATGGACACTATTATCTTAAGAATATTTTCTCGATCAATATGAATATTTACAAGAATTGTTTTCATTTTTTCTAAATTTTAATTAAAATAATTTATTAACTTTTAAAATACTGTATTAATTTTATCAGATGATATTGTTATTAAATTAAGACTGTATATACTCATCATAAATGGAAAAGCAATGACTCTCCCAATATTTTAAAATAAATTTTGTATTTATTTTATGTGTATAAATATGTCGATTTTTGTAAGTACGGATTATAATAATATTAAATATGTATTCATAATATTAACAATAAATCGTATTTAGACAATTAATATAAAGAAAGAATAGAATTAAGTGTTTTTTCTTATTAAGGAATGGGGGATTTAAAGATAAAACAATTTAAGTTTAGAATAAATTATCCATTTATAGCTTTAAGGATAAGTTAAATTATTAGGAAAACCAAGCCATACCTGAAATTGTTTTAAAAAGAAATCTAATCAAAGGGGGTTGCATAAATTGGGGGACTATTAAAAGACAGGATTAATATGGCGAATAGAGGAAATTGTAGACGTTAATTATCTATTCAACATTTGTGGGATTCGAGGTTAACAAGTAATAAGGTAAAATCTATGTTCTTATATAAGTTTAAACCTACTTCTATGTCTACATTTGAACAATAGTTCGTTCCTTTGATTTAATAGTTTCCATTGATTATTATTTATTCAATTCCAGTTGAATCCATTACATTTATTTACATGCTAATACCATTGGGAAATGTATGAATCCTCTTCTTCTGGGTTAATAGCAAAGCAATAGCCTTGGATAGCAACTAGTCTACCGCACAAAGAAATGGCAACCTACTGCGGGGAAAAAAATCTGCCTCGTCAGTCATGTAGCGAAAGATACATGATCACCTACGCGTGAATCACGAATGGCACATAACTGACTGAATTAATTTTCAGGAAATAATTCGGCTACTGATAAAAAAATATATTTAAACAAAATAAAGTGCTTTCGGAAACTCCGTATTTTTACATTTCTAAATTTTCCTTCATTGTGACAAAAAAATTTTCTGAAAAAATATGTTAAATTATATTCTTTGATTCGGTTTTGACATGACTTATTGTCTCCAGAAAAAAAACTCCCAAAAACTTGGACTGTAGGATTTTATTGAATTCTATCAGCTATCCCTTAAGATTTTGTATTCTCACCTTATGAAATGCGTAATTTCCACCAAGATTGTGCTTGCAATTTGAAAGTTTGGAAAACTTTAACTTTTATCTCAAAAAGGACAAGAACTTGGCAAGTCTGAAACATTGCCAAGTGATCAGAGTTTGATAGAAGCCAGAAAATCTGACCTTCACGCTTTCGTACCCCTCATAACAAGCGATTAAAGAGGCAGGCGTGGCAGTCGGAAGGTGGCTGCTTCGTTGAAGAGGAAAGAATTAATATACAATAAAGTTGAACATCACTCGGTAGGGCACCATGGTAAGGGTAAAGGAGGAGACAACAAAGGTTGTTTGATTTGCCCCAGCCACTTCCAAGTTAAAAATAAACTGTTCAAGTTTCAAATATTCCTCATGGGCCAAACAACTTTCATATCAAATTTAAATGCTTCTAAAAACAACTCTACAAAAAGTGCGGCAAATATGATTGATCGGAATAAGAAAGTTTTCACGGGAAATTTGAAAGTTTCTTTTGAAAGGAATTTCCCTTCATGAAGAAGGGGTTAGAGTTTGTGTAATATAGGTCGGAGTTGATAAGGGTTGACTCAAATATGAAGAATTAATTAAAAAGTTTAAAACTGTCATTTTTAATTAAAAAGAAAATAGATTTTTCCCCAAATATAATAAAAACGAAGAAAATAAGCAAACCGAATAATGTAATTCCCCATGTATAATACGCATTTTTTCTAAAAATAAGCAAAATTAGGGGTGCGTATTATGCACAGCTACAAAAAAATTCTTGAAAAAATTGCCGTTTCGTAGATCGATTTCAGTTGCGAAATGACTACTCAACAGAAGCATACGACAAATAGTGTAAATAGTTAGATTAGCTCATCTGAGAAATAGAGACAGATGTTGAAGGTGAATATGGCAATAAAGATGAGGACAATAGTCCGAACAATGTAAATAGTGTAAATACCTCATCTCAGAAATAAAGACAAAAATCACCAGTAATAGTTAAGAATACTAAGAAGCCAGACGACAATTTATAATCCTAGCATGAGATCGCAGTATTTGTTAAAACTTTAACCTTCGCTCTACAGCAGGTACTTATTTTTTTAATACTGAATCAAGCTTAGTCTGGCACAAGGCTCTAATAATATTGTAGCCAGTGAGAATCGAAATTATATTTAGGGATCCTGTTGCTATATCTCCACAGTTGACAGCTACGAGTTTATGACCCTAGTGAGGTCTTTACTAATTAATGTCCAAGGTGACCGAAATATATACGATGTGTGAAGAACAATACTTTCCTTTTATCTAACCTATCTAATATGGAAATAAGGAAACGGGTTATGGTGATTTTCTAAGCGTAGCTTAGATGGGGCACAAGACAGAAAGTATGGTGTACCCAATGAGGATTAAACTCGCTAAGTTGTAATTGAGCTAGCAAAACAAGCTTGCTAACAATGACACATCGTCAAAGTGCCCGAAGTAATGGGTTATGTCCCACATTCTCAGAAAAACCGAAAAACAGGAGCATGACCTTTACGATCTACGTCTTTAAGGCCTTGTCCGTAATGGGTGCTTGAAAAAAGTATCTCTTGTGCCAATAACATCCAGCTTCAATAATTTCCAAGTAATTTCGATTTAATACGTTACAGAGGACATTTTATTTGAAAGTTATGACGATCATTAATCATCTATTAAGTCTATAATTCAAAGTGGGGGGCCTTGTGGGTTGGTACCTATCATAGGTGGGTGGCCTAGTGACCGGGTACCTACCGTAAGCAATAATCAATATACATCGTAGTAAAAAGGCTTCCAAGCAAAAGTTTGGTTCGGTTTATGAACGGGAAAAAAGAAGCAGTCAAGCTTGAAATGACTGAGCAATTTGAAATGACCAGCATCGAAATTGTTTAAGATAAACCCGACAGCATTGCGCCAAGGGTTCAGTGAAAAAGCAAACACGTGTACACATCAGATAGAAAGGCACATACTCACTAACACAACACATACACTCACATACATTGATGCAAACACTAAGAAATACTGATATAATACAGACGCACATACATACATACATACATATATATATATATATATATATATATATATATATATATATATATATATATATATATATATATATACGTAGATAACCACAAGTACTCCCACACAAAAGAGTGGTACACATATAGTCGAAAGGCGCAAAGACACACTCGAGTGCAGCCATAGATAGACACACAAAGGCACACCCACGAAGACACACGTATGCTTATATATGGAGATATATTTCTAAAGAATTACTGAATTTTATTTTTTAAATCGGCATATTTTCATCAATTAAACGTTATTTCAGTGGATAACCATATTTGAGTAGATTTATTTTAAACATTATTTATTTCTTCTCAAATACGGGTATCTGCTAAAAGTAATGTTTTAAGTTATATTCACACGCACACAGATATATATATATAAATAAATATATATATATATATATGTATGTGTGTGTGTGTGTAACTGATAAAATAATTGATCTTATAAAAACATTACGATAGAAAACTTATTTCTACTTAAACCCTCAAGATGCACTAAATTGCAAATATGCGAAATAGAATGTAAAATCTCAAACTATTCCACCTAATAATAAACTTCTAGATCCCTTCGAAGCTGACATGTTTAACTTGATTAAAAAAAATTACCTTTAGAAAGCTATCTAACCAATTCCAATATAAATTAAAAACATCAAAAATTCTAAGATGTGGATTAAAGCCGATAAATCTAGAAATATTTACAAAATTAAACCCTCGATCTATCACAAACTCATTCTCAATAAAACACTAGTACTTATAAAAAAATACTACAAAAGCACTATTTCTTCAATTAACAAAGATGCTGCTATATTTGCTAAAAAATTTGATATTACAGACCGAATGGGGAAAACTCATAAAAATGCATATTTACTTTTTAAAGACCACAAACCTAGTTTCTACAATAAACTACAATCACGATTAATTTATCCTTCCAAAACGTAATTAGGCTTAATTTAAAAAAATATACAGATTATACAAGAAACCTATTATAATAATCCTTGGAAAGATTCGTCGGATATTATAAAATGGTTCCAGAATATCAAAAATAAAAATAAGGCTACTTTTATCCAATTTGACATTATAGACTTCTACCCTTCCATTTCTAAAGATCTATTATTAAAAAGTTAAAATTTTGCTATAGACTATATTAACATTACTGATAGTTGAAGTTATCTTAGCGTCTAGACAATCTTTACTTGTATATAACAATTCCACTTGGGTTAAAAATCTTAATGATAACTTTGATGTCCATATGGTCGCATATGACTTCGCTCACATTGCTGATTTAGTAGTTATCTATATATTAGACACTCTTAGTAGCATTAATGATCCTAAACAAGTCGGTCTTTACAGAGATGATGGACTTATTTTCATCCCAAATAGTAATAGTCCGTTATCTTCTAGAAAACACAAAAGATTATAAGAGCTTTCGAATTTCTGTGTTTTAAAATTGAAATCTCATCTCACCTTAACATAGTTAATTTCTTAGATATTATTTTCAGCCTAACAACGCATTCAAACCATTTCATAAAGAAAATCAAATTCCTATTAATGTCAACTCCAATCATTGCAATTTCAAATTATTAATAATAATTGACACATTATGTTCTAAGTCAACCCTTCAACTGTTTTTCGTTCCCTCTCTTAATCTCTTTCTCTTCCCCCATGTCTATCTCTCTTTCTCTTCCTCCTAATAAAACCTTATTTTGAAATCTCTGTCTTTCCCCTCTTATTTTTAAAACTCTTTCCTTTTCTTTTTTCTCTCTCTTCCCTTCTTTTTCATTTTTCTGTTTTCTTTTTTTTTCTTTTGTTTTTTCTCTTGCCTGGATAAATTTAAAATCCATTTATTTTTGTAAACTTTTGGACTGAAGAGAATGGGCGCCTGATCCCATGAAATAAATTATCACCTAAATGCATTTCTAAGGACTCGGCTTTCATTAATATATTTGCTCTGTTCTTACATTGAGCTGGATTTATATCCTCTTTCGAATTATCCCTACTAATTATCAATAATATATATATATATATATATATATATATATATATATATATTTATGCACACATACTTTTCACACACACACACACACACACATACACACACACACACACACACATATATATGTTAAAAGTGTGTGTACATAAATATATATATATGTGTGTGTAATATATTATATATATTATTATTTATATATTATATGCGAGGTACATATTAGAAAGCGATCAATATCAGAGATAGAGCTAACATATTTGGTTGGATTGATGTGAGTTTGTAACCCTGGGTTTCACGCTTTTGCGATCGCCAGATAATATATATATATATATATATATATATATATATATATATATATATATATATTTGTGATCGTCAGACAATAAATATATATATGTCTGTGTGTGTGTGTGTGTGTGTGTGTGTGTTTGTGTGTGTGTGTAATTGTCAAGGATAGTCAAGTATAGTCACTTTTCTATTTCTAAATAATTAATGAGCCTTTTCTTTCGCATTGAATATGAAATAATTACGGTATTGCAGGAGTTTGAGAGTATTTTTGATGTATTTCTCATCTTTATACAAATACTGAGGGCTGCAAATTGTGAGTGCTCTTAAATAGAATCCGATGATTATTCCAAATTTTATTTTGTTGTTATGATGAGAATAGAAATTTATGAGATCATTTTCATTAGATTGATTTACAGGTTAGTCTTTATTAAAAAGAAGGCATCTGAGACAATAAAAATTTTCCTAACAGTACCTAAAATAATTAAAATCTGCTGTCTCATCACCAATCAATGCTATTTCACATTTAACAGTAATTTCTATGAATAAAAATTTGGATTACCAATGGGATCGCCACTAAGTGGGGTGATAACATGTATTTTCTTTGTATTTTCAGTTTGAGAAGTTAGTTTGAGAGAGAAAGAAAGTGTGTGTGTGTGTGTGTGAGAGAGAGAGAGAGAAAGAGAGAGAGAGAGAGATTTTTTTTAATCCGACGAGTTTTGTCCAGCAAAAAAAAAAAAAAAAATTAAGGAAAAGGAGAGGAAAGACTGCGTTGCATCTTATTTCCATGGGAAGTGGCCAAGCAATCTTAATCCATTAATGTCCACTTTAAATCAGGTATGTATTATAAGTTTATGAAATTTTGGTATTACTTGTACGTTTAAAAAATATCTAGTATCAATTATGGGTTCATCCAGCATTATTTATAAGTTTCTAAAAATCTGATATTGTTTATAGCTTTCTAAAAAGGATCTATTAATTAAAGTTTATTAAATTCTGGTATTATTCATAAGCTTATAAAAATCGGTATGAATTATAGGTTTCTAAAATTTCGTATTAATTACAGGTTTAATTATTGGATTATAAAGCAACACCTCACCACCTCACCAAAAAGAAAAACAATGATATTCTTTCCCCTGTAACCGGACTATGCGCATTAACGAGTTAAATAACAGTTATTGAAATTTCTGCTTTTTACAAATCTATTAATTTAATCTGGCAACACTTCATGCGCGCATATGAAATAAATCCATACGTCTTGATGGTGTAAAATGAAACTGTAACAGCCTGGTTGAGTTTAAACGAATTTTGATTAGATTTCATCTCACAAGTAAAGGAAAAGTCAGCTATCAGTCTTACATACTGGAGAAATGGTTTGAGATATATAAACAGAAATGATCAAACTGATATAAATATGAACAAACCCATTAGTGAGATAGATAGATAGATAGATAGATAGATAATGAACAGACTGGAATATATATATATATATATATATATATATATATATATATATATATATATATATATATATATATATATATATATATATAAAGGAAGAAGTAAAGAAAGAAAGAAAGATTTATATGAACAGACTATGGCAGATAGATAGATAAATTATGAACAGAATGGGGTAGATTATGAAAAGAATTATATATATATATATATATATATATATATATATATATATATATATATATATATATAGCATAATGAGGAGCCACGTATACTTTCTTGATATGTATATAATATGGATAAAACAACTGAAAAGTTGCAAATTAAAAGAAAAAATAGAATGTTTTTGTGAAAGTATTTATTTATATGTTTTTATATATATATTTATTTGATATTTCAGATCGCCTCGATCTTTCCTCAGAAATTACTTAAATAACTGTATTCGGAAGTTTGTTTACATGTAGCGTCCGTCGCGAGACGCGGACGTCACGTGATGTGGAATGCAACTGTGTTTGAATATTTCTAACGTAAATCTAACGATAACAACATCTAAAATATTATCGTATTTTATTATATTATTTATATCAACATTATTTAGATTTCTCCTCTGAACTAATCTTCTCATCCAGGTCAATGTCTTGGTTACTGACTTTCAATGCATTGAAGGATGGTTCCAAATTCGCTGATCGCTTGAACATAATCTTAATGCTGCGTTATTCGAGTGTGAAAATCTATACAAATATATTAAAATATCATTTAACAACATTAAATTCTTACATCGGCTATACATGCATCACACTCTCCTGTAGGTTGATTTGTCACCTATCGAAACTCTGTGCTATTCACGAACAACCAGAATACAGCTATCAAAAAGAGATTAGTGGATAATATATATATTAAGCATTTCACCCCAAGCAAGGCGGGAGTGCCACTATCTCGCAAGGGGTTACAGAGAGTTAAAGTAAGAGAAAATAGGGGTACTTGAGGAAAGGATAAAGAGAAGGACGGATATCAAGATCAAGGCAGCGAAATGTTTGAATATAGTTATCAGGGAAGCAAGTAAGAGGAAGGGAGTTTCACTGTCGGGAAGTGCGAGAGAGGAAGTTGTCCAACAACTTCCTCTCTCGCACTTCCCGAAATGTCCAACAACTTCCTCTCTCGCACTTCCCGACAGTGAAACTCCCTTCCTTGGAGTAGAAGAGACGGCTGCATTTAACTGTTTCGACCTTGAGAGGTTGGGACCGAGATGCCAACCTAGTACCAGGCTTAAATTCAATCAGTTGGGGGGTGCTAGTGAAAGTGGATCTCAGAGGAGTTGACATGAAAATATTTGTAGAAAGGACAGAAGGAAGCCACAGCACGTCTGTGAGAAAGGGACTGTAGCCGAGATGTCAGACTGCCTAACACATTGCATATCCGCCTTTGGATTCTGTCGAGAACCTCGAGATGAACAGCGAGGACATCAGATCATATATAGCAACAGTATTCAATACAAGGACGAATGGCTGATTTGTAGATTTGAAGGATCGACTCAGGCGAGAAAACCTCAGCAGACGATATCTTGAAGTGTGTATAAACATTTAATATATTTTAAAAATACATAATAATCTTAGATTACTTTTGGCTTACTTTTGGAGCAATTTCTTTCATTTTGACCGTTACTCTTGACTTTAAACTTTCAGATCTCTATAAAATACCAGGATGTAACCATTAGAATCGTGCCTCCTTCACGCAGTTCTTGATAACGTCTGAGACGATGGAAATTACTTGAAGAAAAACAATAGAATAAACAGTTTATCCACAATGTTGACCTTAATAAAGAGCATAAAATTAAAACATTAGACAGACCTTGTCGGTAAAATTTAATCAGACTTGTTTGGATAAAATACCGACTGCTTAGATGTATCTTATTTTAATATCTTGATGGGATTTATTAAAGCGAGCTATACAATGTTCGGCTTAATAAAACTCATCAGATGAGCGAAAAAAGATGGCTGCTTCAGTCTTTTGTATGGGCTTCGTTGCCTTGTTGGCGCAACTTTATGCATGCTTATCAATCATTTGTGGCCGGACTTGCTAAAAAACTCGGGGTGATTTGCATTGCCAGACGCTGAGGTGTTCATTTATATCGCTTCTTTTCCGTATGCTTATTCGTATACACCTATTTCGACCGATATGAATTTTTCGATTACATAAATTGATTTATTCATTTAACTGAAAATAAACAGAATTAATATAATGATTTACGTCTGATTTTCTTTCTATTTTCGATTATGTGAACTTGTATAGTGTTTTGGCACATAACACTTTCCCATCTTTTGTTACTTTTAAGCGCTGACGCATTTTGGCAAACGACACCAGACTGTCCAGAGTTTACCCGTATCAACGCGTTCCCTAGTGACATCAAACGTTTTTATTTTCCCTTCCTTTTGCCTTAGACATTGTTTTTATCGGCAAAGTTTTGCTTCAAACACAACACTAAAAACATGAAGGGTGTTAGAATTAGACAATATACAACGGAGATGCATAAAATTGTCGGCTCGACTTCTTCAATTTGCAGTTTCTCCTTAGGACGTACGCGATCATGGCTCTCTACAACTTCCTGTTCCTTGCATCTCCTAATAAAATTTGTATTTGTGGTATTTCTCATAAGCCCTTTTCCGCCAGCCACTTACACATTATGTTATGCGTTGTTTTTCGCTGTCTCCTTGCCCTCTGTCTGTTCCGTGAGCAGAAGATTTTCCAAGACGTTTCCTCATTATATGCCCTAGAAATGTCAAAAGCCTCTTCCTGATGTTAAGTATCATTTTCTTTTTTGTTTTCTCCAAATCTTCGTTGTTACTCACATGATAAGTCTATAGTATTCTCAGCATCCTTCTGTAGAACCATTTTTCTGTAGCGTCAAGTCTCCTCTTTATCTTTGAGGAGATTGTCAGAACTCTCTGCTATACACATAAGAGAGATAAAGAAGTAAGTCCAATGCACTTTCTAAAATCTGATCAAATGTCAGAATTTTTAAAAATTCCTGCAAAATATTATCTATCCCTCATCTCAATGTTTGAATAGATTATGGGAGTACAGTATTCTATGGCTTTGAAGGAGGACATGTTAAAAAGTATATATTAATATACAGGGTGTCCATAAAGTTTAGATGCACTTTTAAAAAATTATAATTTTATTTCTATTTGCGATAGAAATAATCTGTAAAAAATGTTATAAAGTTTAATGTACCTAGTTTTAAGTATAGCTAAAATAACTAATGTGATTTCAGGCATTACTGTAAATCAGTTGGCAAATGTTTTCCGTGAACTGCAAAATCGTATTACCCTTTGTATTGCTAATGATGGAGGACATGTGGAAACTTAAATAAAATTTCAATAAAACCTTAAAAAATATAGATTTACTTTTTGCTAATCCTTTTTACAAATTATTTCTATCCCAAATACAAATAAAGTTATACATTTTTTAAAGAGCACACGAACTTTATGGACACCCTGTATAATGCATACAAATATGCCAAAACAATAAGAGAAAGAGTAGGGAAAATATATATTTAATTTAAAATGGAAAACCGAAAAATTATGTTAAAAACAGTAACCAAAACGAAGCTAACAATTTATCGTTTCTCGCTCTTCAAGGAACATTCGAAGACAAAAATATATTATAAATTTGTGTGTAACAACAAAAAGATAATTAAGAGAAAATTACCAGATACATCGATAAAACTCACAAACACATAACATTAACAACAGCCATATCATCTACTTATAGAAAGGTAGTGCTTGTTTAGATTTAATATATATGGTCTCAAGTATTTTCATATAATATTATGAATGTGCTTTGCTAACAAGCGTGAAAAATCTCTGGTGAAAGACGAAGTACAAATTTGATTACTTATGCGGTGTTCTGCAATGGCAGATCCAGATGTATTGATAAGCGTATCCTCCGAATATTGGCTGGCGCGGGTTAATCACTTCTCATATAAAAGTCTCAAACACAAACAACGAAGATGACGATAGTCGAATATGTTTACTGAATTTTATCTAAATCTATGCAAAGTGTACTTGCGATTTTCAAAATTATTAAAAGTTTACCACTGTGTATTCGGTGTCTGAGCTGATAAAACATGGAGACCAAGAAAGAATCAGAGCCATAACAGCACTATGCTTGAAGAATTGGGAACAAAAAAGTGGTCTGATGAGTGGACTCAGTCATTGGTAACATTCCTGCCAAAGAAAAGAAGTCTCAGATAGTGTCGAAATTATTTGACAATAAGCCTGATCAGTCATTCTAGTAAAGTCCTGGCTTGGAAATCCAAGACTAAAGAATTGCTATCAGAGGGACAAACATGTTTGGGAGCGGATGATGTACCAAGGGACAGGTCATCAATTGTAGGATCCTTGTAGAGAAATACCTACAACATCAGAAGGACGTGTTCCACAAGAAAGCATTTGATCATGTATGGCATGACGGTCTTTTGCAAATCGTCAGTGTAGATGACGGAATTATCCAAGTTATCCAGACCCTTTATAAAGATGCAACCAGAGCAGGTCTTCTTTGAAAACAAATGAGAGGATTCTTCTGGACAACTGTCCAGCGTGCAACAGGCATGCGTATTTTCACCCACATTGATCAACCTATGTCTAGAGAGAATCGTGCAAGAAACCCTGAGCGACCATGATCCTTCAATCTCTGTCGCTGGTAGACCCGTCTGTAACTTATGTTTTGCAGAAGACATTGACCTCATAGCAAGTAGTAATAATGAGTTTCAGGATTTGACCAACAAACTCTTTGAAAGAGCAGGAACATATAGAATGGAGGTCAGTTCCGAGAAATCCAAAGTAATGGTGAATAGTACAAATAGTAACACCTGTGCCAAAATTACCAAGAACAGGAATTCCCTGGAGGAAGTGTCCAGTTTTAAATACTTAGGGGCAGTCTTGTCTAAAGATGGTTCCTGCAACTCGGATACCCGCAAACGGATGACCGCAGCAATGGCAGCGATGGCCAAATTGGCAGGAATATGGAGGAGCAAAAGCAGATTTCAAACAAAGTAAAGATTGGACAAATCTCTGGTGATCTCCATTATTCTTCTCTATGGATGTGAGGCATGGACTCTGTTGGCAGAAACAGGTAGAAGGATCCTACGCTTGAGGACAAATCCATGAGAAAACTCCTTGGCATCTTTTATTGGGAACATGAAACCAATGAGTTTGCGCGGAAAAGAGTTGAAAGTTTTGTGGGCCATCAGGGACCTCTTCTCGCTACTGTCAAACGGAAAAATAGCCAGGTTAGGACACGTTACAATGCACGGCAGCCTGTACAAGAACATCATGGAAGGCACCGTTGAAGGTGGACATAGGAGAGGACACCAACGCAAAAACTGGTTGGACAATGTCAAACATTAGACAGTTGCCATAACTGCTGATGGCTGCCGTTGATAGATCATTGTGGCTTTTGCATTCGAAAAATACGATTACAAAAGTTAAGGGGATGATGATGATGATGATGATGATGATGATGATGATGATGATGATGATGATGATGATGATGATGATGATGATTCAGCCTCTGGTTTTCAAGAAATCTGAGCATTTTGGCAGCCAATTAGTTTAAAAGAATTCGATAAAAGAAAACGACCATAATGAAGAGAATGGAAAAGAATTATGGAATAGCAACGACTTATTTCACATCGTAACAAGTATTAAATAAAAAATAATTAAATATATGAAAAAATATATTAAAAACAATCTTGTGTATGACCATTCCGGAGAATCGATGTACCGCAAATCATTTTATTCATTCGCCTTCTGCCGACTGAAGGTGTGTTCTGTTGAGAACTGGAAACTTCCTGCATTTAGAGTCTATTTGGAAAGGAGATGAGAAAATGAGCGATTTGAAATTCTTCAAGTAACGGGATGGGGGAAATAATAAGTAGAAAATGTCGAGAAATCAAGGTTAGGGATGCTGAGAACGCGGCTGCTTCTGCAAATTAGTCATCATTAACACCGACCAGACAGATCTCGTTTATCGCACATTTACTCTTTACCGACTGAACAAGTGTCGACCGACAGACCTACATATTGATAGGAGTTACTAGTTAGTTGAACAGTGTTCAAAAACCTATCCATTTATTTACCTACCGATCTATCAATCTCTAATCCATTTGATTTGTGGTAAAATACCTATCTATCTATAGATGCAGAGAAAGAGAGAGAGAGAAAGATAATTTTTAAACAGATATTTTAAAACATATATATATATATATAATTGTCATCCACAGACAAACTGTTTCGCTGCATCACAGCTCTTCAGTGTAGCTAGACGTCCGGTTGCCTCTAGCTAGGATCGAGACCCGACTGAATTGGCGTCAAATCTACCACTAAGACGTCGGCGCACGGCAGGGGTGAAGGTGAATTTTAGCGTATTTATTTTTAGATAAACACACAGTGACCGAGAGGACTCAATTCGCTTTTGCCGAAGAGTCACGCTATATAAGCCTTAATACTCACTGTTTACAAACACAAACTTCCTTCCCCAGAGAGCTCAACCGAAATTAATTTTTCAGGAGTCTATATATTGATAGGATATTGATATCCTGTTTCTTTATGATATATATATATATATATATATATATATATATATATATATATATATATATGTGTGTGTGTGTGTGTGTCATAAAGAAACAATTTATACAAAGATTTAAATAGTATTGTTAATGTGATTAATGACGAAATCACTTAATCTTAATCTTAATAAGACATTAACTTACTATCAATACCTGGAACGATAAGATCCTTATATTCGAGTTGTTGTCAGATAGAAGACACTTGTCAAGTACTTTCGACAATTTCAAATTCTCATCTTCAGGACGCAATTTGACAAAAACTCGAATATAAGGATCTTATTATTCTATGAAATGAGAGTAAGTTAATGTCTCATTAAGTCATGTTAGTGAAGTGATTTCGTCACATTAATATTGCTATTTAATTCTTTGTATAAATTGTTTCTTTATAAGATTCTATGTAAGAAGAAATTACATTTACAAGACCAAATTGTAGTAGACCATGTAAATCTTGACTAATGACTACACTTCTGCTGGTGTCTAGCTTTCAACCTGTCAATTTGTACTTCCAAGCCTTTCTCTTGTCAATGCGCCTGTCCATTTTTAAAACTTCTCAGGCTCACTCGCGATCCTATGGACTCAAATTGGGAATCATTGCAAGATAGCGTCACATACGATGTGTTTATTACGTCTTTCTTAAAATTATTAAAAAAATTGTGCGGAGTACTCGTGCTACTAAAAGTTTCACGTTAATAAACCGATCGTAAGACTCTCAAGACTATTTGGTTTTATATATACGCATATATATGTATATATATATATATATATATATATATGTATATATATATATATATGTATATATATATATATATGTATATATACACACACACACACACACACACACACACACACACACACACACACATATATATATATATATATATATATATATATATATTTATATATATTTATGAGTCAATCCCCACCCACGAAAAACGCGCACAATTAATCATTGAAAAATAAAATAAACGCGCGCACACACACACACACACACACACACACACACACACACACACATATATATATATATATATATATATATATATATATATATATATATATATATATATATGAGAATCTGATGATCACATGAAGTGTGAAACAGACCGATATAATGTTGATCTTCATGTCCACTCTGTCTGCCTGTCATTCTCTCCGCCTGTCCGTCTCTCTCTCTCTCTCTCTCCATATATATATATATATATATATATGTGTGTGTGTGTGTGTGTGCGCACGCACGCGTGTGTGTGTGTCTGTGTGACTGTGAATGTAAGTGTCTGTGTATTTCTTATATAGACGCGTATTTACCCTAGCTATTTTTACAGCGAAATTCACTCAAATACATCCGAATACCCCCAACTCTCTCTCTCTCTCTCTCTCTATCTTTCTGAGTCTAAAAGACTCCCATCCTCCACTAACGTCGGTCACCCGTGGAGGTGTGCCAGTCTGAAAAAAAAAACGTACAGTAATTGAAAACCTTAATTCATAATTACGCGATCTGCCGCAGTAGGAGATAGGGTCAATTTCTTCGTAAATATAAATATTAACGCAAAGTTAAGGAAAAGAGAATAAATCTATAGATTGGTAGCTTAAGACAAAAAACTGTTTCATAATTACTAAAGGGACGTACTAATCGAGCACTAAATGATGGACTAACTCATCTCTACAAGGGAACTTATTGCAACCGAAATAATCGGAGAGACTTTACAAGAAGAACTCTCGTGTTCGAGAATAGATAAAAGCTAAGATATCAAATGCTGATTCTTCCAAGTGTGTTGAAAATGTTTTAATCTTCCAAGTGAGAAGGGGGTTAAAGCAGCATAATTTTTTCTACTCTTATATCGTTTTATATTATATGAAGTGAAGCGAATACTAATTTGTTCCCCAATTACTATCTACTCCAAGGGAGAGGGTGAGAATTTATCCCTTGCTTTTGAAGTGTCCAAGAAAGAAGTCTTGAAGAATTTTGTCCCTAGTTCCATCTACGTGAAGGACCACAACGGTAGTTAGCTCTATTCTATTCGGGTTTGCGCACCGATAAATACTGAATATATATATATATATATATATATATATATATATATATATATATATGTCGAGAAAGAAATATAATGAAAGAAAGAAAACGATAGAAAGAAAGAAAAAAGAAAGGAAAAATAAAAACAAAAGAAAAATTATTTACATTATTCAGATTATTGTCCTCATCTTTGTTGTCATATTTATCACAATGTTTCGGTCGTTATACGTTCCGTCCTTCTTCAGGTGGTTGGAATGTCGAATCGAACCCTTTTATTTCGCTCGCTGGGGTAAACTGATTTAGTTCCACGTGCCATCTCTAATGGATGTCAGTTCTCAGTTATCTCACGTTAATTCACCTCCCCAATTTCTCCACTGCCTTAACCAGGTATTGAACTCAAAACTCCTTGAGTTATGTCACTCTAACCAATACCTTTATCCACTGTGTCATGTGCCCTTAAAGGAATAAAGGGTTTAGTTCGACATTCCCACCACCGGAGCGTACAACGGCCGAACGGTTGTGATAAATATGGCAACAAAGATGAGGACAATAGTCCGAATAATGTAAATAGTGTACATAATACCTCATCTCAGAAATATAGACAGATACAGAAAGGCCGAAACGTTGCGATAAATATGGCGACAAAGATGAGGACAATAGTCCGAATAATGTAAATAGTGTACATAATACCTCATCTCAGAAATATAGACAGATACAGAAAGGCCGAAACGTTGTGATAAATATGGCGACAAAGATGAGGACAATACTCTGAATAATGTAAATAGTGTACATAATACCTCATCTCAGAAATATAGACAGATACAGAAAGGCCGAAACGTTGTGATAAATATGGCGACAAAGATGAGGACAATACTCCGAATAATGTAAATAGTGTACATAATACCTCATCTCAGAAATATAGAGATACTGAAAGGCCGAAAAGTTGTGATAAATATGGCGACAAAGATGAGGACAATAGTCCGAATAATGTAAATAGTGTACATAATACCTCATCTAAGAAATATAGACAGTTACAGAAAGGCCGAAACGTTGTGATAAATATGGCGACAAAGATGAGGACAATAGTCCGAATAATGTAAATAGTGTACATAATACCTCATCTCAGAAATATATACAGATACTGAAAGCCCGAAAAGTTGTAATAAATATGGCGACAAAGATGAGGACAATAGTCCGAATAATGTAAATAGTGTACATAATACCTCATCTCAGAAATGTAGACAGATACAGAAAGGCCGAAACGTTGTGATAAATATGGCGACAAAGATGAGGACAATACTCTGAATAATGTAAATAGTGTACATAATAACTCATCTCAGAAATATAGAGATACTGAAAGGCCGAAAAGTTGTGATAAATATGGCGACAAAGATGAGGACAATAGTCCGAATAATGTAAATAGTGTACATAATACCTCATCTCAGAAATATAGACAGCTACTTAAAGGCCGAAACGTTGTGATAAATATGGCGACAAAGATGAGGACAATAGTCCGAATAATGTAAATAGTGTACATAATACCTCATCTAAGAAATATAGACAGTTACAGAAAGGCCGAAACGTTGTGATAAATATGGCGACAAAGATGGGGACAATAGTCCGAATAATGTAAATAGTGTACATAATACCTCTTCTCAGAAATGTAGACAGATACTAGAAGAAAAATTGATATAAAGAAAACGAACAGAAAGAAAGAAAGAATGATGAAAATAAGTAAAAGAAAGAAAGAAATAATAAAAGAAATAAAGAAGGAAAGAGAGAAAAAAGAAAGAAAGAGGGAAAAAGAAAGAAAAAAGTCAAAGAAAATACAAATTCTACTCGAAGGAGTTTCTTTTTTTCTTCTTTCTAAAAGCTCTGTTTACCTCGAGCACTTTACCTAATTTCTCTGATTCGCTTGTCTCCTAATATAAGCAAACCACCGCTGGGAAATACCAGTGGTATTCCCGTGGGCAATGTTTACAATCGTTGGTGCCAGACATTCTGAATCATTCACGTCAACAAACCAGCAAGTTGCCGGTAAAGAGCTCTATTTTGAAGATCTCATATCTAAAGGTGAAATGCAGAAAAGCTTTAAAGATAAGAAAGAAAAACTTGCGAAACATAAAATCTTTTATTAATCACAAAATATTCTTGTCATCATTGACAGCGAAAAATCGTCTTTCTTACTCAATTTGGTTTCCGATGTATAAATCTGTTATAATCTTGTGTAAGGTATGAGAACAGGAGGACTCTCTTTATTAATCATCCAATTTATATACATATATATATATATATATATATATATATATATATATATATATATATATATATATATATATATATATATCTATCTATCTATATATATATATATATATATATATATATATATATATATATATATATATATATATATATTGTGTATTTAGGCAGCAATCCTTCTTTCAAGCACATTTCATTAAAAACGACTGACAAGGTGCTTTTATTTAGTTTTTTATATAATTTCTCGTGCGATCTAATAAAGTTTTTCTTTTCAGAGGATAAATTATATAAAAATTGTCCGAATGTTCTTTTCCGAGCGCTTTCGGCTATACTTTTAGCCATTATCAAGGATTGTATTTCAACTGTTAGAATTAGAAATAGTTTGTGTGTGTTTTATAAAGTGATTCATTTTTTTTTTGTTTCAAAACACGGTCAAGATATTATGTCCATGTTCAAAGTTAATATTATTAAGGGTTGGTTTGTTTAATTTTATAAGTAAGGCTTCCATTATTTTTAGCCTTTTTTTGCAAGTGGATGATGCTATTATATTAGTGTTGTCGACAAGTATATTCCGAATAGTGTCCGGTAGGTCTCCATGAATATTTAAATGAGATCTAATTGAGCTATTGTCAGAAAGGTGTAGGGTTAATCTGCGTGTTAAACGATTTGTAGTGTGGCCTATATAATTATTTACGAAAGTTGATTCTTGAGGAATACAATTCCTTAATGGACATTTGAATTCGTAAATAATATTTGCTCTATTTAATTTTGTTGTAGGAGGTGAATTATTATTTTTAACTATAAGGTTACAAGTTTTAAATTTTTTATAATAAATAATTAATCTAATTTTTTTGCTATTATCAACTGGTGCTATGTATTTTTTTTTTTATAATGTTATTCATTCGGCATTCATCCTGTTTGTAGTTATCGTTAATATGATTTTTATAAAAAATATTAATATTATTGTTTATGTTTCGATTCTCGCCGTTGCTATTAGTTACTTTGGACAAGAAACGCCTAATGTGGAAATCCAACAGTTGATTAGGAAATCCGTTATTGATCAGCGTTTGCTTTATATTTTTTAATTCATTAAAGAAAAGCGTGCGTGAAGATGAGTTCTCGTGCGCTCGCGTGAGGAAATTCTTAATAACACCTATTTTATACATATTTATATATATATATATATATATAATTATTTATTTAAATATTATAACATAAATATTTTATAAAATCACTACAAAAATAGCCATAAATATGTTATAAAATCACTACAAAAATAAAAACTGCCCAATTGATCTTTTTATTCGAGGGCTTTCAGTTATACATTTAGCCATTTTCAAGGTTGAAATATGTTATACGTTAACAAAAAATAGATTGTTGTACGCATGTATTTATATAATATTTATATTTTCAAAACACGGTCAAGATATTGTTGAGTGATTTTTTTTGTTTTTATTAATAAGGATTCCATTATATTTAACTTTTTTTTGCATGTAGATGATGCTATTATATTTGTGTTGTTAACAAGTATGTTACGAATAGTGTCCGGTAGGTCAACATGGGTATTTAAATGAGACCTCATTGAGCTATAGTCAGAAAGATGTAGTGTGGCCTATATAATTATTTACGAATTTTGATTGATCAGGAATACAATTCCTTAATAGGCATTTAAATTCGTAAATAATATTTGCCCTATTTAATTTTTTTGAATATATATATATATATATATATATATATATATATATATATATATATATATATATATATATATATATATATATATATGAGCGCTATATTATTTTTTTTAGAATTAATAAACAAACGCGCGACGTTAGAAAATGTAGAGGAGGAGGAGGAGGAAGAAGGCATGAGAAGGAGGAAGAAGAAGAAGGGAAAAGAGAAGAAAAGTAAGGATATTTAAATGTATCTATCTCTTCTTATGATAATAAACTTCTTACACGACTATCAATGACAGAATATTCTGTTTGTATTTTTAGATTCAAAATACTGATAACATTATTGGAACATTTTAGAATATTCCACTTGAATAATTTAGAATATTAAAGAATTTTAAAAGTTTTAAAATCTGAAATTTACGTTGTACGAATACTTTTTTCACCCAGGACACCTGATTGACAGACACTGCGATGAAGATATTAATTATATTTTCTTTGGAGACAGAATGTATAAGCATTGTCCAAATAATCTTTGGGTTGTAGGGCCTTCGGATAATCTATTAGTTATTATTGTTTTTGTTTGCCTGAATATGGAGATTTTGATGCGGTTTTACAGATCTAAATATTAAGACAGACGAAAACATTCTTTATCATGGCTAATAATGAAATAGCCAAAAACGATCAAACCCAAAGATTATTGGAAATGTTCTCGCACAGTCTCAAAAAGAAATCTTTTGTACGCATGTCAAAAAATATAATAAAAAAAGGAATCGCAGTGTCTTGTCAGTCACAATGAATCCTGTTTCAGAAATAACTGCCTAAATACACAATTATACATACGCCAATATATATATATATATATATATATATATATATATATATATATATATATATATATATATTCGTTTAATAACACTTTCAAACTTGAATATTTCTGGGTGAGTGTATGGGCGTGTCTTTTTTAATGTATGTGTGTGTATATTCGTGTCTTTGTGTGTGTGTGTGTGTATGATCACTTGTGTGTGACTTTCATTGTATGTGCATGTTGTCGTTTTTTTTTTTTAAGGATCTCGTCGTTTTTTTGCGTGTTTATATATCCAAATATGTCTGGGTGTTTGTGTATTATAATCTGATTGTGTATGTATTGTCTTTTGCAAGATTTCATCCTTCCCTGCCCATATCTTCCATTCAAATGTGTCTAAGTTGTCACGGAGTTCAGAGCAGCATTAGATCTTAACGTTTATTTCAACTTAATTTCAATAAAAATAAAATAAATAGAAAAACGTGTATTTTTCCTCAGTTTC
This sequence comes from Acanthosepion esculentum, assembly GCA_964036315.1. Lineage (NCBI taxonomy): Eukaryota > Metazoa > Mollusca > Cephalopoda > Sepiida > Sepiidae > Acanthosepion > Acanthosepion esculentum. The sequence goes on along the minus strand of OZ038483.1, from coordinate 2,740,366 downwards.
TTCTTTAAATAATTTTAAACTTAATATAGATTAAATTTAAAATTTAAAATTAGTAATTTTTAATTTTATAGTATAATTTAATATTTATTAGTTAGAATGAATTCTATTTTAGTCTAACCCTAACATTAACGCATTAAATAATTATTATAACCTTAAAGTCCGTTGCCAAGTTTTTTGAATTCTCATATACTTGTATTTTGATTGGTCATTCCAGCTTATGTAACAGCGTTTACCCCTAGCGAGGGATGTTTGATTGATTTGAACCTTTTAAAACCCTTTATTCTACATTCAACATCATCACTTGATAAGACACCAGAAGTGTTGAAATAAAATGGCTATTTTTGTAGTGATTTTATAACATATTTATATTATAGGTTTAGTATAAATAAATATATTTGCTCTACTCTGTATTGAGCACTCTTTTAAGAATAGCATTTGTTGGTTATTGGAATTTATTCCGTATACGCCAATTCTATACTTGGATATATATATATATATATATATATATATATATATATATATATATATATATATATATATATACATACGAGTTCATTCTGAAAAGTGACGATCAATCTGCAAGTCTACAAAGAATTCCTGGGGCGTTTGCAGTGCGTGAGTAGAGAGGAAAGTTGTGGCAATATAAATCGTGGCTGCTTCCCGAAGGCAATGCAGCTGCGCACAATGCCCTCAGCATCCGGCAGTTCCCGGAGAGAAGAATATCGCCATACTGAAACAACCTCCCTAGTCACCTGATCTTTCTCTGAGTGACGTTTTTTCTTCTTTTCCCTCAAGCTCGACGGTAATCACATAAATGTTTAATTGTTTAAAATGAACTGTTTCACTTTTGAAAATTGCAATATTGTTGAATACTTGACTAATGCATGGAATAATAATGCAAACACAAAATGTAGTTAGAATAAAATGTATTGAAACAAGAAAGTGTACACAATATTTACATATAGTCTTTTGTATATTCCTGGGAAGACCGTTCCTGGAGAATGTGTTGACTAAGTCGCAGTCGGGTAGAGTCTCTAGTTGGATCTCTTGATTTGCCTCCCTGTCTTCCGGTACCAACCATATTTATGTCGTCGGTACTCCGCTATGCAAATTAGGTGGATCCTACCACAACAAATATGAATGCCACTTCGAAATACACACGCATAGACACACAGACACAGACACACTCAGGCACACAGACACACACACACACAAAGACACACAGACATACACACAGACACACAGACATACACACACACACACAAAGACACACACACACACACATGGATATACACACAGAGACACACACAGGCACACATACACAGACACACAGACACACACAGGCACACAGACATACACACACAGGCACACATACATATACACACACACACAAAGACACACAGACATACACACAGACATACACACACGAAGACACACACATAGACACATAGATATACACACACAGACACACACAGGCACACAGACATACACACACAAAGACACACTCAGACACACAGACATACACACACACAAAGACAAACAAACAGACACATAGATACACACACACAGGCACATAGACATACACACACGCAAAGACACACACAGACACATACAGGCAACATACATATATACACACAAAGACACACAGACATACACACAGACACAGACATACACACGCAAATACACAGACACAGAGATATACACAAACAGACACACACAGGCACACAGGAACACAGACATACACATACACAAAGACACACACAGACACACAGGCACACAGACATATATACAGACACACAAAGACACACAGGCACACAGACATATACACACACACAAAGACACACACACACAGACACACACAAAGACACACACACACATATGTGTGTCTGTGTGTGTGTGTGTGTGTGTGTGTGTGTGTGTGTGTGTGTCTGATTCTTATTAGTTTTTATTAAATTTTTTTAGTCTTTTTATTTTTGGAAGGACATAGTGTGTAAAGAGAAATTGTCCAAACTGTTGCTTATCCAGAGGCGCTTTCACCATTTTAAACGTTAGTGGGGTAATATCCCGTGATAACGAGGATTAATAATACAATTTTGTTTTGTTTTCTATAATGTGTTGTGTGAAGAGACATTTTTTATGGTAGTAATTTCCTTCTTCGTGAAGTTACTTAGGCCGAGACACGCAAAGTCTTTGGCGTGACTAATTTTGTGGACATGCAGCTTTTTATTATCCGATGCATATTTGGATTTTACAGCCAAAGGGTCGCTTTGACCCTGAAATCTATCTCTCTAGCTTAGCTCAGTCTAATAATATCCCTCTACCACACTGATATTCCCGCAATCCGTTGATATATATATATATATATATATATATATATATATATATATATATATATATATATATATATATATATATATATATAGCTAGAAGTAACCGGACGTCTAGCCACACTGATGAACTGTGATACATAGAAACAGTCTGTCTATATATTTGAGATGTACTTGGAAAAAGTAAAAACTGCTTTAAATTTTGGTATTTTTATTACTCAATTTTTCTAAATCTAACAAAAAATTAAAGGATCACAACGATGATATTCTAAAGTATTTAACCAAACCTGTTTGAATGAAAATATGCTTATATATATATAAAGACATTTTAATGTTTAGACATTCTTTTTTATAGATACAAATATTTCAGTAAATGCACTGTTTATAATAAACAGTATTAACAACATTTACCGAACTGAATATCCGAGAATTTTTCATAGAAAATATGCGTTCTCCGACAGGAATCGAACCTGATTCCTATACGGAACCTACATAGAGCCTGAAGTGCTTTTACCGATTGAGCCACAGACGAGCGTTTCGGTTAGCAAGGTCGATTTTACTGTTTTTAAACTATAATTCTCCACGATTTTCTAACGTACATTCATATCTGCTCGATGCGTATCGAAATGTAAACAAATGACGTCACAGATTATGAAATGGACAAAGTCCGACAATTATTTTAAGACATTTTTTATGTTTATATTTTTATGTTTATCTATAAAGAAGAACGTATAAACATAAAAATGTCTTAAAATAATTGTCGGACTCTCCACATTTCATAATTTGTGATATATATATATATATATATATATATATATATATATATATATATATATATATATACATATATATATATATATATATATATATACATATATATATATTTATATATATATATATATATATATATATATATATATATATATATAAAATCATAGTTTTAACATATGCTGTATGTGTTTAATATCAAAGAGAGAACATGGATAATTATAAAGTAGATATGGAGGTTAACACCGAATGGTGAGAGTCTTCTTCATCACCACAGAGCGGGTTTTCTGCCTGTCATGGCTGATGCTAGCCTCCAGAAGAGCAACACTTTGCGCCTTCATAGGCTCACGTTTACCACTGACATGAAGTGAATCTTTTGAATCAACTGGTAGCTCTACTGCTAGGAACGTCAATTCACTGTATTGTGGTAGACGATTCTTGTCAGAATTCTTGTACATTTAAAAATTTACCGTTCGTCCGTGCATTGAATATTGCTGCCATATCTGGCCTGTTGTTCCTATTATATATCGCAAGATTCTTGACAAAATTCAAAGAAGGATCTCTAATGTAATCGATCTAGACTTGACATATTGGCTTCAGTGATTTTCCCTTATCAGCTGTTCTCCTTAGTACCTAGACTGCTAGAATTTAAGCGTGTTACTAGACTGACAGCAAGGTTCCAGCGTTTGACTGCTGAAATACCGAAATGGAATAGAGAGTTCTATTCCAAGACTCTCCTTCCCGATTTATTGCTTTCCTACCAAGTACAATCTTCAAAAATGTTGATGCATTGTCAATCACCTTCTTTTGTATTCCTGAAACCTGTTCCTTTAGCGTCCCTTCTCGTCACTAAAGTCTTCTTGTTTTACTTCTCATTCACTTTCACTCACTGTAATCCACCTTTCTTGGGTGAAATATATATATATATATATATATATATATATATATATATATATATATATATATATAAATGAACATAGGAGTCAACACTTAGAGGCGACAGTCTGTTTCATGCTACATGCAATCGTCAGTCTGTTTCATGCTAGATGAAATAGTGGCCTGACGATTGCATCTAGCATGAAACAGACTGTCGCCTCTAAGTTTTGACTTCTATGTTCACTTTTATATTTACACACGCTCTATCTGTGATATTGAGCACTTTATCCAATAAATATAGCACACCCTAAAACTATGTATATATATATAAAATTTTATACTTAAGAACTATATTTCTTTATATATATATATATATATATAAATATATAAAAATAAAATTTTACATGTACATATATATATATATATATATATATATATATATATGTAAAATTTTATACTTAAGACTATATTTCTTCATATATATATATATATATATATATATATATATATATATATATATACATATATATATATATATATATATATATATATATATATATATATATATATATAAGGAAAAGGTTATAGTTGTTCCAACGAGAGAAAAATGTATATTTAAAAAGAAAGAGAGAAACCGCAGATGTTTTTGGTTATAGTGTAAATTTGTTTTAGTATATATATTATATTTTATTCTTCATATTTCTGCTACACGCGTTTCCGGTCTCGTGACCTTCTTCAGGCAAATAAAAGGAATACATTTTCCTTATGTTCTTTTAACGTCGCATTGCTCGTTTCCTGTATTTGTTAGTGAACCTTGAACTCCTTTCTGTACTTTTGACAAAAGTGAATTTCTGCCTAAGTAATAATAAAACCATTAGGTTTGGTATCAGATATGATGATGATAGATGTGTTAATGATAGATGTCTTTCTATCCCTGTGTGGGTGCGTGTTTCTCTTAGCCTGCATTCTCCCACCACACAAACACACACACACACACACACACACACACACACACACGCACACACACATATATATATATATATATATATATATATTTACATTAACCAGAAAAAAAGGCTTGAACAGAAGCGTCTATGTTTTTAAATTTGGATTTTAATGTAACAACAGAGATATTTCGATTTCATTTTTGCCTTCAAAATGTCGGAAGACGAAACGCGTCGGCAAAATCCAAGATTTTTCCAATTGTCATTTTATACCAATATGTCTTGTCCACAGAGTTGATCTGGGAATTTAACTATATATATATATATATATATATATATATATATATATATATATATATATGTATGTATGTATGTAGGCAAATATGTGGATGTAGATCCGACGGTATGATGAAAAAATATGGAAAAGACAAAGCAAAATCCGAATATGTAAGTTTACTGTTTTAATTTTGACAAACGTACTGATAAGCTATAGTTTCAAATAGAATTCCTCTTTTCCACTTAAGATAAAATCTCTTTCTTGGGAACGCGTTTTCGCAGCATCGCCCGCGCGACGCCAACGTGACCGAATCCAAAAAGAGAACGCTGACTTTAGAATTTCAGTTTTTCTGTTTCTGACTAGTCTTGTGTCTATCATCTCTTCATGTTAACTTAAATATAAATATGTCTCCAATAACCATGTCCTGAAGATGGTCTACTAGACCGAAACGTCTGACGTCGACAGCAAAACAAAATTAAAACAGTAAACTTACATATTCGGATTTTGCTTTGTCTTTTCCATATTTTTTCATCGTATATATGTATGTATGTATGCTGAAAGCATATTATTATATTTTAGTCAACAGAATTTGAAACTGCATATACAAAACCAAAATTAAAAACTTCAGCAAAAACAAAAAATCTCCTTCGTGATATGAAAACATTGTACAGGAATAAAAAAAAAAAACCTCCACAAAACTTCTCCATTCATAAATATTTTAGCAATCCGTTCCACGCACTTTATAATCTATTTTCAAAATCTCTACCATAGATTTATTCACAGCGATATAGCTAAAGCTATTTTAAGTTGGTTGACATTGCCAAAATTTGCTAAGAAATGGTTTACATCAACAAACACTCAAGCCGTTGAAAAGGTCTTGAGGTACTTAAAGATATTCTGGCTGTGAAGATGAGGCGGTTGGGGATGGTGGCCTGTGTCTTCTTAGGTTACTTATTGCCTTCAAAGCTCATATCAAAAAGCGTGAGGCAAGACGAAACACCAGTCATTTAGTTCAGCAATCACTGACACTGGTGGAATCTGGTCATCTTAAAAAACAGTCTGTCTGTCCCGAGTTGCTGACGTCACTACGTTCTGACGTCATCGGCTGACGTCAGTAGAGATTGGCGCCCCGACCAGCGTTGGGGCAGAGTGAAACATTAAAAAATTTCTCTCTCTATTTTAACTGAAGTAAAGTCAACCTTAGCCTCCATCAGAAGACACACAAATATATAAAATATTAAGTTTTATCGGGTAGAATTGTGGGATTCTTTTACTCGTCGGAAGTCAAATAAGTCGATAAAAGTGTAAGTGACAAAATGAGTCTGCGAAAGGATTTATTTCTTTTATTTTTTGAATTATATAGAAAAAGAATTGGTTTTAGAGTTTCTTGTTTGAATTTACCAGGTTAGGATATTGCATTGTTTAATGTATACGTTTTGGAATAAAGTAACATCAAGATCGTAGAAAGCACTGTAATCTAGGGCAAGATAGCCTTACGAAGCCCATCCCTCTTCAAATGTTGTTTTCCTTTACCAAGACTAGTTTCAACTCCAGCAATAGAGAGCCCAGTCTGCCTTACTATTAAACCATGTTGCTGGAAAAAATGATTGATTCCTTTCCCAAGGGCATTAGTGCAATTTGAACGAAATCAAATTGATAGAAATTGGATGTCTGGTCATCAGATGCATAGTGCATCATCGCATTTTTTTCTATTTTATCTTTTAACACACACACACACACACACACACACACACACACACACACACACACACACACACACACACACACAAGTTCAAATTCATAATCCGCACAAAATCATATAGGAAGATGCGTTGACATTTCGCCTTTCAGAATAACACAACTATACTTAAACATGAAAACAATAAACAAAAACTAAAAATTCTTGAAGCTATATACATAAAACAGTTGAACAAAAAAAACTATGAAATCTCCACAAATATTCTTAAATGCTTATAATTGATAACAGAAGCCATTGGTTTATACCAACGGATTCCCATACTTAATACTTCTCGTTTTCACTCACGCGTGTTCATGTGTGACGTCACGAGCTGCGACGCGATTTTCGCTTCCTCGTCTCGTATACACGATTTTGTCGTTGCTTTGAAATTTTTCATGCAACAAAAACAGACTATCATTATTGTTTCGTCCGTGTACTGTTTGATATATTGAAATGTAATTGTCATCTTTGATAATGACTTATGTAAGCCGAGAGCTTAGATTGGATTTAAACATGTATCAATATGGCGATTTCCTTTCGTCTTTCAATGATAAAGTTGTTAAGCTTATCAGACAATATGAAAGGAACTTACTTAGAATAAATAGACACAACTTGACTATATTATTTAATGAAACATGCATCAATGAAATATTGCTGCCTAAATATACACAATATATATATATATATATATATATATATATATATATATATATATAAAGAAATATAGTCTTAAAGTGTGCTATATTTATGGGATAAAGTGCTCAATATAAGAGATAGAGCATGTGTAAATATAAACGTGAACATAGAAGTCAACACTTCGAGGTGACAGTCTGTTTCATGCTAGTGCAATCAATGACAAATAAACAAATATATAAGATAAAAAATAAAAATGAAAATAAATAAAAACAAGCAAAACAATTTGACCCAAATAAATAAGCAAATAAACGACTTCCGGTAAACGACCGCCATAATAGACTACCAACAATAAGCTATATAAACAAATTTTGACTACGTTAATAAAAAACACCGATCAAAATAAAAAGTAAATAAATAAATATATAAGATAAAAAATAAAAATAAAATAAAAAAAAACAAGCAAAATAATTTGACATAAATAAATAAACAAATAAGCGACTTCCGGTAAAAGTAACCGCCAAAATAGATTACCCACAATGCACCACTGACCCTTATATATAAATAGCCGAGAAAAATAACAGGACTAGTTGCCTGACGATTGCACTAGCATGAAACAGACTGTCGCTCTGAGAAGTGTTGACTTCTATGTTCACTTTTATATATATATATATATATATATATATATATATATATATATATATATATATATATATATATATATAATAAATTTCAGTCATGTGTGTTTCAAGATTAAAGTTGCCGTAAAACCAAAATTAAAAAATTAAGTCTTCCCGGTGTGACAAAAAAGTGCTCAGTGTCATAAGGAACAATAATAGCATTTTGATCTTGTCTGATTAGGTTAAAGGTGAGTTTTGTTGGTTCACCATCTTGGACTCGTCTAGTCGTATAAGGTTGCCTATTTTCGCAAAATACAACTACGGAGCGCCTGATGATTACGTGACATCGCATGAAACTAGTAGTCATGGTCGCTCACTGGCCATCTGGAATTTAACTTAAAATATATTAAAGCTCTGCCATATCTTATGGCATTGACCACTCTTTTTTTCAGTGTGTAGTCTTGGACAGATTGTTTTGGGAGCTGCTTATCGTCTGTTATCGTAAATGCTATGACTGCTGAATGGTCGGACTACGAAAGGCTAGAGTCGGGATCTTGAAGGTAATACCAATCAGCTAAGTGAAAAACGTTATATTTGTAATAATTATATATCTATAGCCGTTTCCATAGCAACTAATGTTCCAAGAGACCATACATATAAACACGCGCTAACCACAAGATAGCTTATTCCCAAATTCTCGCTTGACGAGGAAGCGTGACCAGACACCTTAATCCAACTTAATTTCGAAAATTATATTAGGGGTCTCGGCTCTCGCTTTTGAAACATGAGAACTCTTATATTTAAAAAAAAATTATAATATAAGCTCTACTTCTGTATGGAGCACTGTCTTTTTAAAAATTAAAAATAAAAGCAAAAATACTAAGGAACTCCGGATTATTTACCTAACGTGTTCTTTCCTATTTTTCTGCATACCTGCACACACACACACACACACACACACACACACACACACACACACACACACACACACACATATATATATATATATATATATATATATATATATATATGGTCAATTGTTTCTCAGAATCTGTATTTCGGGTTAACACAATTTTGTCTGTATCAGCTAGTTTGGTATTGACCATGAAGAGTCTTATCTTCTCATTTATTTTACATGTTGCACATTGCATATGGTACATTGCTTTTGCCTTCTTTTGTAGGTTTTTTGCCGCAGCATTAGAAGTATTATGCTTTATTTGCACTTCTTCATCCACTTGAAATTCCATTTTGAATTTGTTGGCTTCTTTTATTACTGAGGAATGTTTCTTATTTCTTTCATGTTCTTTGGCACAGCTCACCATCTAATCTTCGTAGTTTTAAGGTATCTTTGAAAACCGATTGTTGTGGTTTTGTAAGACAGTTCTAGTTGAACTAATCCTCTGCCTCCTTCGGATCTAGACACATATAGACGATCAACATCAACCTTAGGATGCGATGGCAAGTGAGAAGATTTCTCGTTTTGACATCCATTCGTTTAATGTCAGCTATGGTCAAGTTAAGGATGTTGAAAGTGTATTGCACCAAGAGGACAGCCAAGCTGTTTATGGCTGATATTCTGATTTTTGAATTTAACTCGGTATTCAATAGCAGATGCACACGTCTGTAATATTCTTTTCTTACTTATTCGTTCATTTGCGTCTGCTGTATTCCATCTCCTTCACTGACTCCTAGGTATTTATAGGCTTCTTCTTGTTCCACTTCCCTAATCTTTATGGTAAAATCTAGATCTATGAAGCGTCCTTCTGTAATTCTCCCGTTCTTGAATGCTATTTTTGCCCTTTTTTCAACTCAGTGCCGTCTTTGGCAAAGAGTTTGAGATCATCTATGTAGAAGAGGTGACTGAATAATTTCCTGTTTTCTTTATATGCATAAGGGTGTGGGGTTAAGAACAGACGGTTTAGAAGGGGCAACAGAGAGTCTCCTTGAATGATTCCTTGTCAGAATAGATGGTAGCTATGACAACTCTTCCAATATTATTATTATTATTGTTTTAATCCCTCCTGGTGTTTACTCATTTCTTTCCGGTGCCCGACCAGAGACCTAAGCTCAGAATTGGTATCATAACATTTTCTACCGAGCAGTTTTGAAAAAAAAAACTCGCACATATTTTACATAGATAAAACCCTTCGTAAGGTGTGTGCTGTACTTGTGTGTACAATATTTTGTATTTCTTTAAGGCATGGGCTACAAGGGATTCCTTTAATGAGTCTATTGGATTTTTTTCCAATCAATCAGAGGACTCCAACTACAACTGGAATTGTTAATGTCCTCGTTTTTGAGATTTCCATTTCAAGGTTCTTGTATTTTGATAGTTTTTTGACGATCTTCAAAGATACATTACAGTTTGCAGGGCCTGCAATATCAAAAAGGAGGCACAATTTGTCTTTGTAGTCTCTGATCACGATGTCAGGGGGGATTAGCATTGATTGTTCTGTCTGTGTGTATTGTAAAGTCCCATAAAATTGTAACAGGTCCTATCTCCGTAACCGGGTCTGGGTGGTGTTCATACCAATTCTTTTCAGTTTCCTTCCCGTAGAAGTTGCATATTTTCCAGTGCAGATATTGGCCCACTCTGTCATGCCGTGTTTTATATTCAGTCAGTGCCAATACCACGCAAATTATTATTATCGTTTTTTTTCTACAATCTCTTACTGGGTCATTACCAAGTTATTTCGCTTAGTGATACTCAACAAGTTTATATTTTGTTTCCATTAATAATTCCCTCCTGATTAGATGTGCAATTCTACAGCATCTATGCCAGCGGTAAAGATGCTCTCCTCGTTGTGAAGCTAACTTTCACAAACTCAGCCATTAAAATGGCGAAGAAAAAAAGAAAGACAAATAAAAAAAAAAGAATCACTACGTACTAAACTACAGATAATGAAGAAGAAAACAAAACCTAACGCAAATTTCGACGCACCGAAAACAAAATTGCTGAGAAAATCCCTAGTAAATAAAAACAAGTTGACAAGGACGTTAGCATTGCAAATAAATGTCCATTGTTTGTTTTTTCACGGTCACTTGATCCTCAACACTTGATAAGTTATACAAGGCTGGGCTTTTGGTCGGCCAACCGATTATTTTAAGAATGCTTCTTATTTAAACTAAAGGGAACTTCTTTTAGGTTAATGGATCTAAAAACACGCCACCCACAGGGAAGTGAATTAACCCTGTGTAGAGGCTTATAAAAACGGTTATTACAAGAGCATTTTTGTTATGTTGTTGCTTTAGTAGATCCGAAATAGAATTTGTAAATCGAGAATCTTCAACGTCAACCTTCTGTGCATGAGGATTTCATGGGCGGCAAGCGGTTTAACAAGTGAATTCGCAGACTTTTATTAATATACTGTATTTGGTCTTATGTTTAACCTGCGTGCCGGTTGGATTTTGCGTTCAATACCCCCCCCCCCAAAAAAAAAAAAACAGGAAATTGAATGATTTGATTTTCTTTCATATGAGGTTAAAGTTAGTATCTGTCTATATATCTCAGATGAGGCATTATATACACTATTTACATTATTCGGACTATTGTTTTCAGCTTTGTCGCCATATTTACTACAACGTTTCGGCCTTCTTCAGGTGGTTGGAATCTCGAATTGAACCCTTTATATCGCTCACTGGGGTAGACTATTCTAGTTCCAGGTGCCATGTTATCTCCTGTTAATTCACCTCTCCAGGTTCTTCACTGCCTGTCACTGGATGTAACTAACGCCTTTATCCACTGTGCCATGTGTCCTTGAGGACATCTGTGTATGAATTTCTGGGTGTTATAAACCTAATGTTTTTAGCAACCATTTTTACCAGTGCTCATATTGCAATTTTTGCTGTTATCATTGCATGTTTTTACCAGAGTTTATATTGCAATTTTTGTTGTTATTATCGGTTTTCTCTGGCACTCCTTATTACTGGTTCCCATATCGTATTCATTTCTATGATTGGTCGGCTCAGGAGATTTTTGTTGCCTAGCATATGTGCTGATTCCTTAAGTTTATGAATTTTCTAATGGTGTTCTTTGTCTATGAGGTTAAAGTTAGTAAAATTTATGTCATTATCAAAATAGAGTAGACAGGCAAATATTTGGCATGTTGTGTGAAAATGAGTGCAGTTTATTGTCCGGTAATATGACTAAATTCTAAATCTATTCCGAAGCTTTTCTTAATGTATATCAACATAGAGATACACACTCTGACACACTGTGTGTGCTTTTGTGTGTGTGTGTGTGTGTTTGTGTGTGTGTTTGTGTGTATCTGTGTGTGTGTGTGTGTGTGTGTGTGTGTGTGTGTGTGCATGTATCGATTGATACTTGGAAGTGTCAATTTTAAACAATTAAGCATCCATGCGAGTACAGTCGAGCATGAGGGTAAGAAAAAAAAAGTCACACGGAGTAAGATTAGGTGAATAGGGAAGTTGTTCCAGTACGGCGACGTTATTCTCGGCCAGAAACTACCGGATGCTCAGGGCGTTGTGAGCAGGCGCAGTGTCGTGGTGAAGCAACCATACGCCCACACACGCACCCATATACGTTCTTTTGATACTTCTGTCTGCATATACAAGTAATATATATGATTGATTAGTTTTTTTTAAAAGGCTTATCAACTTTTCCAAGTTATTTAAAGCTACAAAAAATATTTATTTAAATTTAGAAAATATTTTAAGATTTTAATAATTTTTGAAGATTATAATCATCTGTTGATAAACGTTTTACTAATTAACCCATAGTTGGGAGGAGAAGAGCTGAGATTTATACATTTCCAAAGATTATTTGCGCGTAAGTGAATCTAATGAAACCAACTACAATTAGAACTCGACTCTCCGATTTTAAATTCCGAGCCGGTATCCATTACACCACCCGCACGTCCAAGATTACAGCGTATGGTATTCCCAAACGTTCACCCATCTTCGTACTGGCCAGGCTCGACATTGCTTAACTTCGATGATCGTATGAGAACTAAATAATATATACAAGAAAGTGTATGTAAGTAAAAACATTAACATGGGTATTTATATCTGTTAGATGCATAAAAGTGAACATAGAAGTCAACACTTAGAGGCGACAGTCTGTTTCATGCTAGATGCAATCGTCAGGCAACTCTCTCTCTCTATATATATGTACATATATATATATATATATATATATATATATATATATATACTCTTTATAAATCAGTGTGTGTGTATGTGCTGTGTGTGAGTATATATATATATATATATATATATATGTATATATATATATATATATATATATATATATATATATATATATATATACGCAAAAATCACATACACACACACACACATATATATATGCATATATATATGGTTTTTGCACTTTATTCTTATAATATAATAAAGCTGATTTGCTTGTCAAACAGCCAACATTTTTCAAGAGACTAAAATGCACATATGTGTTTTTAGAGACATGAGTTCCGGCAGGAAACAAGGTTTGAATGGGCCAAGCACTCGCCCTTTTTTTGCCACGGCAGTCGAAAGAGAAGCAGTTTAGCTCTAGAGGCTCTCACACTTAACACGCTTGCTGGCCCTCGTTCTAGATAAAGCAGACCAGACCGAGCCAAAAAAACAAAAACAAAAACAAAAACGAGAAGAATATTCGTGATGATAACAGGAACAAGGTGATTATTTTGTTGACGATCGGCATCATAAGTGATTTGTATATTTAATACAAAGATTTTTACATAATTGTAACATTAACGATAGAAAAGATAGGACAAAATGAATTATTGGGAGTTTTCCATATGGAAAAAACAATTAACATCTTTTTAAGATAAGTAAAAACATGTTCATAAGAAAGTAGTATAATTTATAAAAGTTCTTGGTAGTGTGTAATATACCAACTAAGTTCATGAAATATTCGCGGACTAAAATGTGAACGTAGTGGGAACGACCGGTATTGAATTGAAGGAGTTGCCGAATAAATGTCGTTGTCAGAAGTTATTACAGCCTTGTAGAATTATACTTGCAGCGTGTCAGTTGAAATGGTATTATAGAGGGATACCTACTTCAAGTATATCTTCTTTTCTGGCTAGTTTGCCCAAAATAATCTGTTTTAAGTTTCCGGGGGTGTTTGTTACTTGTTATCTCGGGATCCTGCCTCTTCTTTTATCAAATCATTGCTGAACAGATAATTGTTTTGCTGATTTCCATCGCTTCAGATTACACACGCCGGACATAGTCCTGATGAATAATGATTAAATCGGCTTTCTCTTTGATGGTTCGATCTCATTAGGGTACTTTTTAAAATTGTTGTACGTTTCCTGTAATAATCTTGAGAATGTCTTCTCTTCATTTCAACTACATTCGTTTTTTTATTGCCTTGACAGTGTTATTAAAATCATGTTCAAAAGTAAGACTAATATAAACGCCCCATTCGAATATGTTATTGCTTGTAAATATCTTCACTATAGGGAGGGAAAAGAGGCAAACAATCGAACTTTTTACATGATTATTTATAGAATTTAAATTGTTCCTTTTTCATCTAATATTTATTCATTTCCAGTGTTGAAACATAATAAGTATGAAAGTGTATAATATATTATTACTGAATCATAAGTATTATATATATATATATATATATATATATATATATATATGGGTAATAATCCGTTTGTATATCATCCAAGTGAATCTTATTAATAAAATATTAAATATTACAACTGATTCACACATAGAGCTCAATGTTTTAATTAGAATAACATATTTTATGCAATAGGAATTAAGATTACATAAGTTTAATTTGCAAGGATTTTCAAAAACCAGTCAATCTATTATAAATTATTGAAATAAAAATTAAATATTATTTCAATAATATATCATCCATTGACTGGTTTGAAAAATCCTTGTAAATTTTATTTCAATTTACGAGGTAAAAATGACAATTAACCGAATGTAATCAAAATTCCTATTGTATGATATATATATATATATATATATATATATATATATATATATATATATATATTTAAAGACATTTATGATATGTTTAACGTTCTTTTTATAGATACAAGTATTTAAGCAAATGCTCTGTTTATAATAAACAGTATTAAATAACATTTACCGGCCTGAATGTCCGAGAAATTTCATTTTCTCTGTCCCATTCAAATATATATATATATATATATATATATATATATATATATATATATATATATATATATATATATATATATATATATATATATATATTACATCAATGTTAAATCAAAATCCGTGTAGGCAGTGACTGGCCACGACTGACAGTTTCATGCATTTGCCCGCAGTCGTCAGGTGGACAGTCTTAAATGATTTAATATTGAAGCTTTGCCATTTCTGATGACATCAAGCACTTTTTGCCAGTAAGCAACTTTTGGCCAGACTCTTTTTAGAACTCATCATTCTTTTCTAATATATATATACATACATCTCTCTCTCTCTCTCTCTCTCTCTCTATATATATATATATATATGTCGATCATTTTGCTGGTGACTCTTAAACTGTTTCAATATTTTCGACGGCCTCATTATGAGTTATTACTCTAACAACCCCCCTTCCTATACTTGATATGGTGGTCGAGGCGCGACTCAGTTATGGATACCTAAGTTAAAGCAAAATGATTTCGTCGTATTGTCTAAGCAATCACATTTAATTTCATTGGCTATAACTCACAAGACCTCAGCTTCTCGTCGACACACAATAAAGGTAAAAAAATAAAAAATACAAAATTAAAAACTATTAAAAAAAGAATAACTTTTGCCCCAAACTACAAAGTGGTTTACTATTTTACAAGTTTATCGGAAAAATCTTGTTAACTGTTTATGGTATAGACAAGAATGAGGACAAAATCATAATGGAGCAATGGCCGACTAAATCCAGCTTGGTTGAAATGAGTCGTTTCGATAATTTCTGGATTAAATTTTCACCTAATTACTGACGAAAATGGAAAGATCCTGAGCAAATTTAGGTGTACAATTTAGCTATCGTTTCCATTCTATTCATACCTATCTATCTATCTATCTATCTATCTATCTATCTATCTATCTATCTATCTATCTTGGTCATTCATATCTATCTATCTATCTATCTATCTATCTATCTATCTATCTATCTATCTATCTATCCCAATTTGTTCATTATCTATCTATCTATCTATCTATCTATCTATCTATCTATCTATCTAAATCTCTTCATAATTATCTATCTATCTGTCTATCTATTTATCTAAGTCTCTTCATATCTATCTATCTGTCCCAATTTGTTCATTATCTATCTATCTATCTATCTATCTAAGTCTCTTCATATCTATCTATCTATCTATCTATCTATCTATCTATCTCAGTCTATTTTTATGTATCTGTCTGTCTACTCTTTTTTAATCATTTCAACTCAAGCAAGGCAATAAATCCACTAAGACGCATGTGGTTACTCAGAGTGAAAGTATATGAGAAAAACTACTATTAAGGAGAGAAAACAATAAAAAAAAGATGAATTAAGAAGACAGAAGATTCACATTTCCTTTACATTTTTTAAAGATTAAAACCCAAGAAGCCAAAAGAGAGTTCCACAAGCGAGAAGTGCGATAGCAGAAGCTGTTAGCATAAATCTTACGGTTACATTTGGAAAATTCAATTATAAAAGTGTGAGACATTCCCGCCAATCTAATACTGCGCTTAAATTCAAAAACTGAGATAAAATAGCGGAAGTTTCATCAGAAAACTTACGATGAAAGTATTTATTTAAAAGGCACAGGGAATCTACGTTACATTAGTGGGAAGCCGAGATGCCAGGTCATGACATATAACATTGCCGATTCATTTTTGGATTTTATCTCTGTTCTTTATCTATCTATCTATGTTATCTGCCATGACAATCCTAATTGATTTATAGATTTTCGCCTTTTACAGTAATGTCAGATGCACTTATCTTCCGTGTTGATTCTCTTTCTTTAAGAAAAATGCCTTTCTCAAAGTAGGAAATGGTTTCTAACGGAAGAAAATGATTTTTCACAACCGAAGTCCGATGTTTATTTTGTTTTATTTTATTTTGTCCGTCCATTTGTTGTATAACGCTTTTTTGAGCGATTTAATCACGACACCATTTGCTAAATGAGTGGTGAATTTCTTGCGTGTTTGAAGAAATTGATTTGAAACCTATCTAGCGATCTTTGTTGAAATCTCTCTCAGTTATTCCCAATAACAGTTAAAATGAAACTTAGATTGTTTCATTGTTTCTATCAACCATCACTCTCTCGGTCTATCTATCTATCTATCTATCTCAGTCTAGCTATATATATATATATATATATATATATATATATATATATATCTATATATATATATATATATATATATGAAAAAATATAGTCTTAAGATGTGCTATATTTATGGGATAAAGTGCTCAATATCAGAGATAGAGCGTGTGTAAATATAAAAGTGAACATTGAAGTCAACACTTCGAGGTGACAGTCTGTTTCATGCTAGATGCAATCGTAAGGCCTGACGATTGCGTCTAGCATGAAACAGACTGTCGCCTCTAAGTGTTGACTTCAATGTTCACTTTTATATTTACACACGCTCTATCTCTGATATTGAGCACTTTATCCCATAAATATAGCACATCTTAAGACTATATTTTTTCATATATATATATATATATATATATAGATATATATATATATTCACTTGTATATGTATATATATATATATATATATATATATATATATATATATATATATGTATGCGCGTGTGTGTATTTAAAGAAACTGTTTGCATAGAACTTACGGTTACTTCTAGCCAATTCAATTGTAAGATGATGAGACCTTGTTGTGAATCTAGTACTGTGATTAAATTAATAAAAATTGCGTACTATAACGAAGTTTTGCTTCGAATGATTTATAGAAAATATACAAATAAGTTCATGGCAACTGCTCTGATGTGCCTTTTTCTCTGGGTGCCTCGACTACATGAATTTAAGTATGATACTAGATTGGCATCTAGGTCCCACCCTTTTACTGTTAAAATAGTTAAATGTAACCGCCCACTTCGACTCTTTTCTCGCTCTTCTCACCTGCGGAACTTTCCGTTTACTTGCTTTCCTGAAAACTACAATCTTGAAAATTTCAAATGAAACGTCAATCGCCATCTTCTGTCTTCTTGAATTCCGTCCATCTTTTATCGTTTCCTCAGTCCTTTCTATACCCAGTCTTTTTTCTTACTTTCACTCTCTGCAACCCCCTGCGCACTATTGGCATTCTCGCCCTGCTTGGGGTGAAATATTAAAAAAGAAAACAGGCACAAAGAAACTACATTACGGTGGAGGGAATCTCGGAGGCTTGTGATATCATGGTAGGTCTTATTCTCGGATCTTCACTTGGTTATCCCCTTTTGTGTCCGTGTGTCAAAAAGAGGCTAGTTTAAGTAGCTGTAATAATGCGGGAGTGAGTCATTTGGCTTTCCATAATAACAGACAGTTTGACGAACTTATAAATGTCATGGCGACTCTTTCTCAGTAACGAGCGAGTAAGGAACGCGATCACCCAATAGCATTTATCACATTCTTAAGAACGTCACTGGGGAAATCATTTCATATGAATCTAGCTCATAAAACATTCAATTTATCATGGTTATACATTGTATGAAATTTAATAGCTGTATGTCAGATTGTATGAACGTGCATGAAGTCAGCATATAACATAAACTATATAATAATGGATAAGGATAAACATAAATAGATTTCAAGTATATTATAAATAGTCGGGTCAAAAGGGGTCAAATTAAACAACAGTAATATTTCCTATATACGTATAAAATCTTGTATAGAATTTTATGATGACCCTTGTCCTTTGCAAATGAATGAACCTTCTTGAATAGTAACTGGCTGGAAACATTTGAGCCTTATCCTTGAATCGTCACTGCACTAGCGATTTGGCTCATATATATATATATATATATATATATATATATATAAATATATATATATATATATATATATATATATATATATATATATACATATATGTTTATATATTTGTAACGGCCTGACGATTGCGTCTAGCATGAAACAGGTTGATTCCGTTATGTGGGTTCTACGGGCATTTTTTGGCCGAGCCTATGGGCTCGGAGAACCTACGGGCTCGGAGAACCTACGGGCTCGGAGAACCCACGGGCTCGGAGAATCCACGTTAAACCTTGTGCCACATGCAACCCTCGTGGGGGGATGGCTAAATATACTAGCATGAAACAGCCTGTCGCCTCTGAGTGTTGACTTCTATGTTCACTTTTATATTTATATTTACATACGCTCTATCTATGATATTGAGCACTTTATCCCATAAATATATCACACCTTAAAACTATATTTCTTCATATTCAATAATATATGTATATATATATATTGGTGTATATCTAGGTAGGTCATCTGACACGTATGGTGGATCACAGATTGCCCCGAAAAACCTTTTCTATGATGAGCTGGTACAAGGTAATCGACCTGCTCATAACCCCCTCAAAATGTTTCGAATATCCAGGTAAATGTAACCTAAAGACTTTCGCCGTTAATGGTGAAGACTGGGAAACAGTTGCTGTAGAGAGATCTGGCTGGAAAAGGTTGCTTTGGGAACGATGCAACAATTTTGAGCAGAAAAGATTTGAGCATTCCAACAAAAGCGTATCACAACATTTTAAAACTATATGAAATAATTGTTTCATGAGATGTTGTTATTGTTTACGTTAAGATACGTTTCGTGAGTAGAAATAATCGATCGAGAAAAATCGTCAGAGATTTTGTGTTTATAAACTGTAATTCGAACTGTGTTAATCAGGCGCTTCCCTGTAGCTAAATGGCATCGCATGTCAGATCAAATGACGGTTTCCGTATGAGAACACAGTTTCGATTCCCGTCGGATCGCATAGTTTTTACTAAATTTCTCGAACATTCAGGCCGGAAAATGTAATTAATACTGTTTAATTAAAAAACAGAGCATTTACTTGCATAAATTGTATCTATAAAATTAACGTCTAAACAGAAAATGTATTAAATAATTGTCGGACTTAATCATTTCATGATATATATACGATACGACACAAGAGTTATACCAACTGTCAATTTTTATCGTTTATATATATATATATATATATATATATATATATATATATATATATATGTATATGAAGAAATTTTTAAATTGTGCTATATTTATGGGATAAACTGCTCAATATCAGAGATAGAGCGTGTGTAAATATAAAAGTGAACATAGAAGTCAACACTTAGAGGCGACAGTCTGTTTCATGCTAGATGCAATCGTCAGGCCACGAGTGCTGTTATTTTTCTCGGCTATTTATATATACGGGTCAGTGGTGCATTGAGGTTAGTCTATTTTGGCGGTTATTTTACCGGGAGTCGTTTATTTGTTTATTTATTTATTTGGGTCAAATTATTTTGCCTATTTTTATTTATTTTTATTTTTTATCTAATATATTTATTTATTTTTTTATTTTTATTTTGATCGGTGTTTTTATTAACGTAGTAAAAATTTGTTTACATAGCTTATTTAATAGTTTTGTTTTGTTTGGGAAGATAATTAAAGCTATTTGTTCAATTTTGGGGTTGATTGTTGTAGTTTGTTCTAACTATTATTTTGGCGGGAACAGTTTTTAATTTATTTATTGCTTCATGTATTTATTTGGATTGATTATCTTTATTTGTTTTTTCTAACGGCTAGTTTATCGGTATCGGTTGTTAGTTTATTTATATATTTGGATGTATTTAGATCAATTTATTTTACTTATTGTTATTTATTTGTTACACTGTATATTTTCTCTTTTTGGTTTTCGATTTTTAAGTAACGCAGTATATTATTTTTTATTCATTTTTTTATCGTTATATAATAGTTATGGCTATTTTTTTCCGTCCGATTTTTTGTTTTGATCTTTATGGTCTAACTATTATTTTGGTCATAATAGTTTGCTAATTTGTTTATTATTTACTTTATTTATTGATTTTGTTTCTTATTTTTATTCTATTTCGTCTATTCTAACAGGTGTGATTTGGTAATTTGTTTGGATTAATGTATTTTGCTTACTTTATTCTCATTTTGTTTGTTTATGTATTTATTTATTTTTTTCCGTTTTCGATTTTTAAGTAACGTAGTAAAAATTTGTTTTCATGTCTGCATTTTGAGATGAGATCGGATCTTTTATTTAATAATTTATTTTGGTCTGGGAAGGTAATGATAGCTATTTTTTGTCCAAGCAAAATCTAGAATGAAACAGACTGTCGCCTCTAAGTGTTGACTTCTATGTTCACTTTATTTAAGTTTCCACATGCCCTCCATCATTAGCAATACAAAGGGTAATACGATTTTGCAGTTCACAGAAAATATTTGCCAATTGATTTACAGTAATGCCTGGAATCACATTAGTTATTTTAGCTATACTTAAAACAAGGTACATTAAAGTTTATAACATTTTTACAGATTATTTCTATCGCAAATACAAATAAAGTTATAAATATTTTAAAGTGCACACGAACTTTATGAACACCCTATATATATATATATATATATATATATATATATATGTGCGTGTGTGTGTGTGTGTGTGTGTGTGTGTGTGCGTGTGTGTGCGTGTGTGTATTTGCGTGTGTATTCAATAAAAACTTATTAAATAAGTAAATATTGTTGAACAGTAATGGACAGAACATCTTTAAACAGACATAATGAAAAAAATCCCTTCAGAAATGACAAAAATAAAACAAGAGACATGAAACAATGGAAATAAAATGTAAAACTGTGTATCCTAATGAATCATATTTAGACTATGTCGATATTTAATCAGTATTTCAATAATTGATTTTTTTAAAATTCCCCCGACGATTGTGTTTTTGCCTTGTCAGAATTGTTTTTTATGATACAAATATCTTTTTACTTTGTAAGACACTTGTTCTACAAAGAATGATAAGAAAAGAATTGGAAAATACTTAAAACGATGACCGAAAGAAGAGAGAAATTATTACAAAAACAACAACTTTAATTTATTGAAACAATTAGTATTTATTGAAAAGAGAAAAGCGAATGAGATGAATAGATTTTCTGAACTTCCATTGTTTATCTAGGCATTTTGAATAGAAAATGCGGAGAAAAAGTCTCTCGTTAAAAGAAATCTGATTAAGCGTAGACTTAAGGTTTATTTACCGATAATTTATACTTCTTTTGGATTATTTTAAAGCAGATTATCGTTTGAACCCACTTAAAGGATTTGTTTCGGAATGAAATATTCACAATATTATTCTAATAATATTTTGCAGTATTTGTGTTTATAAATGTTAAATATACGGAATTTTATTATTAATAAAATAATAACAGTGAAAATGCTTCATATAAAAGCATCAACTCTTGGTCTAGTGATTTTCCAAGCGTATGTGGCACAAGGCCGATAAAATGGGGCACCCAGTGAGGATCGAACTCACTTTTCAGTCGTAAACGTTCTAGCAAGACAAGGTTGCTAACCATTACCGCGCCTCGAGGTGCCCAAACTCTTGGTCTTTTTGGCTGAGAAAACAGTGAAAAGGCAGAATAGATACAGATTGAAGCTTGTTTAACGTTCACGAACCATTTACGTAGCTGATCGGTTTGTTTTACGGCATATCAATCTCGATGGGTTATTTAATGTCGACAAGATATTTAGGATAGTTTCGTATAAATAGATTATGTATTAATATTATTTTGTTTTTAAAAATGTAGTGCTCACAATTTTTCCCCCCAAAATGTAGTGCTGGTAATGATTTTTTCTTCAAAAATATATTGCTGTTATTAAAACTTATTTTAAAACTTTCATAGTGTTTTGACCCCGGTTTAGGAGTTAACTATAGCTGGAGCCCTAACAGGTACTACCACACCAATTAAGAGGTGGTTCCACGACCCTCAAAACCTCGTGATCATTGACCTTGCTGTTGGACATAATTTATCGTCTTACTCCGGACGCGGATGTAGTTTATCGTTTTTACGGAGCTGAAATTGTTTAAGCGACGATTATGATAGAAGAACTCTCAACTTTCAAAGTTGGCGAAACCAATTAATGTCTATTCGGTTGCTGCTATATTCCAATGTTGAGCTGTTACCAAGAATACTGGGGTACGAAAATCCATTATGCAAATTCTGTCGTTGAAAAGAAAAACCGCACGAACGAAGAAGTAAAAAAAATAATGTTTTATCCTTGCTGCACAGGACCAATGCTTGTTAACTAGGAATTATCAAGCACATATACTAAAATATTGTGTTAGCCCAAAATATAGATTCTGTGATAAATATCCAGAAACAATTGACCATCTTGTATCAGGTTGCACGATATTGGCACCCACTGAATATAAAAACCGGCATGACAGAGTGGGCCAATATCCACACTGGAAAATTTGCAACTTCTATGGGAAGGAAACTGAAAGAAACTGGTATGAACACCACCCTGACCCGGTTACGGAGATAGGACCTGTTACAATTCTATGGGACTACACAAAACACACTGACAGAACAATCAAAGCCAACCGCCCAGACATTGTTATTAAAGACCAAAAACAAAAAAGTGCCTCCTTATTGATATGGCAGAAATAGAAATCTCAAAAATGTGGCACATGGGAACATCAACAATCTCTGTTGTAGTTGGAGCCCTCAGATTGATTGGAAAATATTCCAGTAGACTAACTGAAGGGATTCTTGGAAGTCCATGCCTTAAAGAAATACAAAAAAATGTTCTCACGAGTACAGCGCACACCTTACGAAGGGCTTTATCTATGTAAAATATGTTTATCTGTTTTTTTTTTTAGTGGAAAATGCCATGATGTCATTTCTAACCTTAGGTCCCTGGGCGGGGCCCGGAAAGAAATGTGTAAACGCCAGAAATCAAAGGAAATACAAATAATAATAATAATAATAATAATAATAATAATAATAATAATAATAATAATAATTATTATTATTATTATTATAAAAAAATTATTCAAAAACTAAACAAGTTGGATGAGTTGCAGAAGGGCAACAAATTTATGAGTTACTTACTCTTCGAATATTTCGTGTCGGAAATGGTTAATGCGACGTCCATGAATGACAACATTCACAAATGTGAGTTGCGAGTTCAAACCTAGTTAGAAGTTTGCTTTTTAATTCAAATTTCCTTGTTTGCTTTATTGGTCGAAGAGTTGATCGACTCAAAGGATTATTAGAAAGATCAACAATAAAATTAGATTGAATGAATACAGTAAGAAAATGAATGTTAGTGATTATTTCTCTCGGTTCAATTGAACAAATATAAAGCCCGCCTTGAAAGTTCGTATTTTTTAAATGAGGAATCTAAGCAAATAAAAGTCTATTTTGGTCACAAAAAACAAAATAAAACAACAAGACATTAATTTTCACGAAGAGGTTAATGCCTAAATGTATATAAGAGAGTCTAAAGTTTGATTTGATTTTTTATGAATAACTCAAAAAGTATATAAGGGCTAACAGACACGAACACACACACACGAACACACACACACGAACACACACACACACACACACACACACAAAACACACACACAAAACACACACACAAAACACACACACTAACAGACATATATATATATTCACATTCATATATTTATAAAAAATGTTCGCACTTTAGCTTTTATACATATTAGCTCTCTTTATATATTTATATATTTGCCCTCACACGCGAACACATACATATATATATATATATATATATATATATATATATATATATATATATATATATATATAATCTTCAAACATTAATATGAAGAATACACGTATTTAAAATAGATGCTCTATTTTTATTTTTTACTTTAGACAGCTTGTAAACTGTTCATCAGCCTGTATATTCGAGAGATGTCAGTAAATAAAAAATTCTCAAAAATACAGGCCACTAGATTTAATACATACTGTGGCGTCTATTTCAAATACGAGTACCCATTATAATAATGTTTGAAGAAATAAATGTTCGTATTGTTGCATTAAGTCTTTATACATATAAATGAAATCGGCTAGACTAAATACACAAAACACATATAAAAAAATTAAATTTAAATTTAAATTTTCAGCGTCCCCTGTCACTGATGCGCATATGTAATCACGTCAACGTAAACGACACTTTTTTTCGATGAAATTCTAAAGGTAGAAACGTGCCACACGAAAAACCTTTGGCACTTAATTATTATTTAGGCAGTATTTCTTCATTCAAGCATGTTTGGTTGAATAAGCTAGACGCATTATACATTAGACAAATATTAATATTAATATATTAATATTAATATTAGTATCTATCTATATGCCTGAGATGAGGTATTATGCACATTATTTACATTATTCGGACTATTGTCCTCATCTTTCTCGCCATATTTATTACACACGTTTCGGCCTTTCAGTATCTGTCTATATTTCTGAGATGAGGTATTATGTACACTATTTACATTATTCGGACTATTGTCCTCATCTTTGTCGCCATATTTATTACAATGTTTCGGCCTTTCAGTATCTGTCTATATTTCTGAGATGAGGTATTATGTACATTATTTACATTATTCGGACTATTGTCCTCACCTTTGTCGCCATATTTATTACAACGTTTCGGCCCTCCAGTATCTGTCTATATTTCTGAGATGAGGTATTATGTACACTATTTACATTATTCGGACTATTGTCCTCATCTTTGTCGCCATATTTATTACAATGTTTCGGCCTTTCAGTATCTGTCTATATTTCTGAGATGAGGTATTATGCACATTATTTACATTATTCGGACTATTGTCCTCATCTTTGTCGCCATATTTATTACCATGTTTCGGCCTTTCAGTATCTGTCTATATTTCTGAGATGAGGTATTATGTACATTATTTACATTATTCGGACTATTGTCCTCATCTTTGTCACCATATTTATTACAACGTTTCGGCCCTCCAGTATCTGTCTATATTTCTGAGATTAGGTATATGTACACTATTTACATTATTCGGACTATTGTCCTCATCTTTGTCGCCATATTTATTACAATGTTTCGGCCTTTCAGTATCTGTCTATATTTCTGAGATGAGGTATTATGCACATTATTTACATTATTCGGACTATTGTCCTCATCTTTGTCGCCATATTTATTACCACGTTTCGGCCTTTCAGTATCTGTCTATATTTCTGAGATGAGGTATTATGCACATTATTTACATTATTCGGACTATTGTCCTCATCTTTGTCGCCATATTTATTACAACGTTTCAGCCTTTCAGTATCTGTCTATATTTCTGAGATGAGGTATTATGTACATTATTTACATTATTCGGACTATTGTCCTCATCTTTGTCGCCATATTTATTACAATGTTTCGGCCTTTCAGTATCTGTATATATTTCTGAGATGAGGTATTATGTACATTATTTACATTATTCGGACTATTGTCCTCATCTTTGTCGCCATATTTATTACAACGTTTCGGCCTTTCAGTATCTGTCTATATTCCTGAGATGAGGTATTATGTACACTATTTACATTATTCGGACTATTGTCCTCATCTTTGTCGCCATATTTATTACAACGTTTCAACCTTTCAGTATCTGTCTATATTTATGAGATGAGGTATTATGTACATTATTTACATTATTCGGACTATTGTCCTCATCTTTGTCGCCATATTTATTACAACGTTTCGGCCTTTCAGTATCTGTCTATATTTCTGAGATGAGGTACTATGTACATTATTTACATTATTCGGACTATTGTCCTCATCTTTGTCGCCATATTTATTACAACGTTTCGGCCTTTCAGTATCTGTCTATATTTATGAGATGAGGTATTATGTACACTATTTACATTATTCGGACTATTGTCCTCATCTTTGTCGCCATATTTATTACAATGTTTCGGCCTTTCAGTATCTGTCTATATTTCTGAGATGAGGTATTATGTACATTATTTACATTATTCGGACTATTGTCCTCACCTTTGTCGCCATATTTATTACAACGTTTCGGCCCTCCAGTATCTGTCTATATTTCTGAGATGAGGTATTATGTACACTATTTACATTATTCGGACTATTGTCCTCATCTTTGTCGCCATATTTATTACAATGTTTCGGCCTTTCAGTATCTGTCTATATTTCTGAGATGAGGTATTATGCACATTATTTACATTATTCGGACTATTGTCCTCATCTTTGTCGCCATATTTATTACCATGTTTCGGCCTTTCAGTATCTGTCTATATTTCTGAGATGAGGTATTATGTACATTATTTACATTATTCGGACTATTGTCCTCATCTTTGTCACCATATTTATTACAACGTTTCGGCCCTCCAGTATCTGTCTATATTTCTGAGATTAGGTATATGTACACTATTTACATTATTCGGACTATTGTCCTCATCTTTGTCGCCATATTTATTACAATGTTTCGGCCTTTCAGTATCTGTCTATATTTCTGAGATGAGGTATTATGCACATTATTTACATTATTCGGACTATTGTCCTCATCTTTGTCGCCATATTTATTACCACGTTTCGGCCTTTCAGTATCTGTCTATATTTCTGAGATGAGGTATTATGCACATTATTTACATTATTCGGACTATTGTCCTCATCTTTGTCGCCATATTTATTACAACGTTTCAGCCTTTCAGTATCTGTCTATATTTCTGAGATGAGGTATTATGTACATTATTTACATTATTCGGACTATTGTCCTCATCTTTGTCGCCATATTTATTACAATGTTTCGGCCTTTCAGTATCTGTATATATTTCTGAGATGAGGTATTATGTACATTATTTACATTATTCGGACTATTGTCCTCATCTTTGTCGCCATATTTATTACAACGTTTCGGCCTTTCAGTATCTGTCTATATTCCTGAGATGAGGTATTATGTACACTATTTACATTATTCGGACTATTGTCCTCATCTTTGTCGCCATATTTATTACAACGTTTCAACCTTTCAGTATCTGTCTATATTTATGAGATGAGGTATTATGTACATTATTTACATTATTCGGACTATTGTCCTCATCTTTGTCGCCATATTTATTACAACGTTTCGGCCTTTCAGTATCTGTCTATATTTCTGAGATGAGGTACTATGTACATTATTTACATTATTCGGACTATTGTCCTCATCTTTGTCGCCATATTTATTACAACGTTTCGGCCTTTCAGTATCTGTCTATATTTATGAGATGAGGTATTATGTACATTATTTACATTATTCAGACTATTGTCCTCATCTTTGTCGCCATATTTATTACAACGTTTCGGCCTTTCAGTATCTGTCTATATTTATGAGATGAGGTATTATGTACATTATTTACATTATTCGGACTATTGTCCTCATCTTTGTCGCCATATTTATTACAACGTTTCGGCCTTTCAGTATCTGTCCATATTTCTGAGATGAGGTATTATGTACATTATTTACATTATTCGGACCTCATTAAAAAATTACGAATTTTATTTGGGCGCATAATATATTAACCCAAAATAATTAATATTTAAAATTCAAAGAAAAATGCAATTAATTTTTTATTAATTAATATTTTAATATACTGCAGAAGATTACTATGAAACGCATTTATGTAAAAGAAAAAGTAACTCTGTTTAAAGTACTTTAAAGAAAAACTTGGTAAGTATTTTTAAGTTGAAGATTTACATGAAACACATTTGAAAAACAAAATAACCTTGTTTTAAGAAAATAATATTTTTATAAATTAGAAAACATACTTATTAGAAAAACAAATTCATTCTGTGTAAAGAAATAAAAGCAATTCTTACAAATATTTCAAAGTAGAAACTTCAAATAAAACACATATAAAGGAACAAAATTTAAAGAAAAAAATTAATTTAGATTTTAAAGGAGAAACTTCACATGAAGCAGATTTGTTTGAAAACAAAGTAAATTCAGTTTAAAGAAAAAAAATTTATGATATTTTGAAGTAGCAATTTCACATGAAAGAGATTTATTTGAAAAACAAAAGTAACTCATTAACAGAAGAATCCCAATGACTCAATGAGAATAATGGATCTGATTGCAGTCATTTACCAATTTGTTAAAATTCGGCGTCAAATTGCTTGTAACAATTATTTGGCGTTGCTTGGTAAATTTCTCTTTCACATTTACTAACATGGCGGGCTGCATGAATTCTTTTGGCGGGCCGCATGTGGCCCATGGGCCATAGTTTGCCCACCCTTGGCTTACACCTTCAAAAAGGATTTTCTTTTTTACTTACTGGATATCCACCTCATGAGAAATGGATAATAGATCACACGGATTTTATATTAACCTTATCAATGATATGAAAAAGGATTTATTTGTGGAAACAATTCTTTAAAACGTTAGTGACTCTTCTCAAAGTTAATGGCAAAAATAAATTATTCAGGGCTTAAATTTCAAAGTTTCTATGTCCTTATGATATCCATCAACACAAGGCAGTTTGTTTTCTTTTCTTGTCAGTCATATGTGCGGGACTTCATTAGAAAGTGTAACGGTTGCATCAATGTTTTAAAATGCGTTGAATATTCGAAAAACAGCACAAAATACAAGAACTGGAAAATGCCACGACCACTGGGCCATGGGTCCTTGTGAATATGGCAATGAGGATGAGGATAACAGTCCGAATAATGTAAATAATGCATGTGATTATGATACCTCATCTCAGAGATATAGACAGCCATTATATTGCTAGAAGTTTGTCACTGGATCTAACCGACGTCTTTATCCACTGGGCCATGTGTCCTTGTGAATATTGCAATGAAGATGAGGATAACAGTCCAGATAATGTAAATAATGTAAGTATTCAAAATACCTCATCTCAGAGATATAGACAACCATTATATCACTAGAAGCTAATCACTGGATCTAACCAACGTCTTTATCCACTGGGCCATGTGTCCTTGTGAATATGGCAGTGAAGATGAGGATAACAATCCGAATAATGTAAATATTGCATTTAATCATAATATCTCATCTCAGAATTTTTCTATATCTGCCTTTCTCTCTGTCATGAAAAGAGGTTTTTAGAAATGCTGGTATTTTTAATTGCTCGATTATCGACCTTTGGCACGACGAAATACAGAGCAATTTAACTTTACTAGTTTAATTTTTCAAGCGCTATAAAGGCTCCGTCGCATGCGCATGTTTGGCAAGTCATTAGCACTGAGATATTGAGGTAGATTATTGGCATTTGAACGATTAAATAACAATTGGCACGAGAAAGGACTACATCATCCGCTTAATACTCTCCCTCCCCGACCTTCTAAACAGGAACAAAGATTTATTACTTGTTCCCTGGTTAGGATAAGGTTTCCGGTTCTTTCTCATTCTCTTTCACTCCCAGTTGTCACCCTCTCTGCGTCTTAGTGGCCTTATCACCTTATTTGGGGTGAATTGATTAAAAAACTTGTCTGGCGAGATTGCGACCAACTGCAACCGTGTCTCCTTTTGCTAGACTGGAATTGCAAAAGAAATGGTGGATTGCGTCTACTTAGTCAGGTTTTCAATAAAATTTTCTAAATAGAAACTATTCCAGCCCGTAAGATACAACCTTCTTACTTCGGAAGATTGAATAAGTCATTGACGAACTTTGCCTTTCAAGTTTTCTTTATTCTGTTCTAAAATCATTTGGTAAAGAAGTGAATAATTTCCCATCTATTTATCTGAGGCGGCAACTTCTGATGCGTTTGTAAACTCTTTGAAGCTCTAGTTGAAATCTACAACCACCCAAGTTTATATTACAAATTCACTACATATTTATTTGAGGAAAACTTTAGAAGTATTGAGCGCTATTTTACGGAGATATCTCTATGCTTTGCTTTAAAATTCATAATATTTTTTTACCGTGGTTGTTAAGAATCTTTTATATATCGGCCATTGGATGCATCAAATGCGTTTCCGCTTCCCAGAAAGAAGTTCTTATAGTAATTAACGCTTTTATGATATACATACACACAAATACACACTTAGCTCAGTGTCCCTTCTACTTCGCAAACTGCTTGAAAATTCATCTTTCGTCATCTAGTCCGTCTCGTTCTCCTTAATCTCGTCCACGATTAGAAGTAATAAAGATAGCAATTAGGACTTTACTGGAACTTGTTGATCTCAATGACGTAAACTATTTATACGCTTGGTAACGGCAAATCCAAGAGTCACACGTCACACAGCCTCAATCAGTGATGTCTGAACTTAATAAGACCAGGTGGGTTGTTGCTAAGCTAAGCGAGGCTGCACAGCCGGGTTTTTAAATATTCAGAATTTCTCACTTTTTTCCCTTCCTCTCCCTCACACGCACACGCACATGCACGCATAAATACACACAGGTACAAACCCACCCCCATATATATATATATATATATATATATATATATATATATATATATATATATATATATATATATATATATATATATATATATATATATATATCGAACCGAACCGTCATATAGCCTGATGTGCTTTATCGATTGAGCCACAGAGGAGCATTTCGGTTAGCAAGGTCAATTTTACTGTTTTTAAATCATGGGGAATTGTAGCTTAAATATATATATATATATATATATATATATATATATATATATATATATATATATTATAATTATTTTCTTTTTAAAAAATATGATCCCATCGCGACACAGATACTTCTATGTTTCAAAACTGATACTAAAATTATATATATGTAATTATAAAAATTTTACCTAAAATGAAGAGTTTCGTTCCACTGTCAAGCGATGCTAGGAATAACTTTCTAAGAAATTTATTTAATTTATAAGCGCAGACTATCTTAATATTTTGAGTTGTTAAGGTTAAGGAAAATTCAATCTATTTTGATTAGGGGTGGTTGGGTTTTAATTTCCCTAAACAACTTATGTATCCAATATATGTTACTTACAATGTCAGGTTAAGTTTACGTGGGGTGGGGATGCCAGCTCCCAAATATAGACATCCGTTATTAAGTGAGTCATCTGGGTTTTCAATGACAAGAAAAAATTTTGGCATTTTTATTTATCCGCTAATTCATATTTTTATACACAAAGATTTCCTAAAATGGTAAATTAAATATGAGTAATACATATTTTTTATATTTAAATTATATTTCTACAGATTTAAAGTACCATTCCTCCATCTAATAGACTTTACGGTATTTTTACAAATAAATATATAAGAATTTAATTTCGTATTTAAAAAATTATTAATTAATGAACAAGTATAAATATGTATGTTTCATCTCTCTTTTTTTTACAAAATTCCAATATATATATATATATATATATATATATATATATATATATATATATATATATATATATATATATATATATATATATGTATATATATATCCAGGTAAAATTACAACACATTGAGTATAATTCCACTGTACGTAACATTTAATTGAAAAGAGGCCTCAATACAGAGCAGAGATAAATATTATTTATTTTAGGATGTAAAACATGTAAAAAAATCGCTACATAATGGCAATTATATGTTCTATACGATCAATGTGTCTCCTAAGTTTTGTTCCGATTCTTTCTTTTTTTTTCGAATTAAGTTCTTTACCAGGTTTCTTAAAAGGGCCTTTCGTTTATCAAATACAAAATTTTATATAAGAAGCTGAACGGATATGTAACTAGCTAGCATTATGTTAAATTAACTCCACACCTCTTTCGTTTGTTTTTACTTCTTCAGAAAGTTGAGCGTCAGACTTCGATACGTCTTGCGAAATAATGTAGCAATCTGTAAAAATATAAGTAAATTGTCGAGGTTTTATATAGAGACAACTTCGTGTCATGACCTAAATTAAAAAATGTCGGTGAATTTGAATTTAGCAGAAGTCATATTCGATTGGTTAATCACAGCAAGGCAAACAAGCCTATTTTTTAAAAAAAAAAGTATTCAGCTTTTGAAATTAAATTAATCTTTCACTCGTCAGTAGTTTACCAACGCCAGAGGAGACAGATGCATGCTGTCGAAACATAATTGCCATTATGTAGCGATTTTTAACATATAATTTTTAATACCCTAAAATAATATATATATATTTTAAGACATTTAAAACATTCTTTTTATAGATACACATATTTAAGTAAATGCTCTGTTTTATAATAAACAGTATTAAACAACATTTACCGGCCTGAATGTCTGAGAAATTTTCATAGAAAATATTCGTCCTCCGACAGGATTTGAATCTGTATCCTATACGGAACCGTCATATAGCCTGACGTGACTTTTAACCGATTCGGCCACAGAGGATCATTCGGTTGGCAAGGTCGAATTTACTCCTTATAAACTTCAATCTTCCATGAAACTTTCACGTACATTCATAACTGCTCATGCCGTATCAAATGTAAACAAGTGACGTCACACGTTATGAAATGGACAAAGTCCGACAATTATTTAAATACATTTTTATATTTAACATGCTTTTTATAGATACACATATTTTAGTAAATTTTACCTAAATATTTGTATAAGAAAAAAGAATGTTAAACATAAAAATGTCTTTAAACAATTGTCGGACTTTGTGCATTTCATAATATATATATATATATATATATATATATATATATATATATATATGTATTAATTAATGAATATTAATTAATGAATATATAATGAATAGCAAACACTTAAAATCGCATAGATAATAATTTTTATTTCATGCCAGCTCTAAAAACAGCAGTTTTCAATCTTCAAGACCTACAAGCAAATCACAAAAATATAGAGAACATATTCCGCGTTAAAAACAAAGGCCATTGATATCTTCTTAATGTTAGAGTGTTGAGCTATTTTGCCACACTGGCCTCCGTATGTCATTTAAGGATGGTAGAAGGGCTGAAAGTATAAATCTGAAACAATCCCGTCTGTTTCTCTCAAACGGTCAAATATTCTATTCTGATATATTTCATTCAACAAATTATTTGTAAATAATATTAAAAGAGATCAATTTTAAAGATTTCGAAATTAGAAATTTTTTAGGGCTCTCATGAAATAAAAATCATTACGTATGGGATTTTAATATTTTTATATTTAGATTTACATACGGTAGATATATATATATATATATATATATATATATATATATATATATATATATATATGCAGAAATATAGTCTTAAAGTGTGCTATATTTATGGGGTAAAGTGCTCAATATCAGAGATAGAGCGTGTGTAAATATAAAAGTGAACATAGAAGTCAACACTTAGAGGCGACAGTCTGTTTCATGCTAGATGCAATCGTCAGGCCACGAGTGCTGTTATTACGGCCGAGAAAAATAACAGCACTCGTGGCCTGACGATTGGTTTTAGCAAGAAACAGACTGTCGCCTCTAAGTGTTGACTTCTATGTTCACTTTGATGTTTATATATATGTATATATATAAAATAGATGGCCACACATATTCGAGGATATATATATATATATATATATATATAACCATGTGTAAAATTTTACCTACGTGCATATCTATCTGCACCCAAAGATATATAGATAGATATTTAGATTCATAAACAAATAGACGAAAACGCGCACAGATATATAGAAATTAGAATTTTTTTAGGGCTCTCATGAAATAAAAATTATTACCTATGAGATTTTAATATTTTTATATTTATATTTACATACGCTCTATCTCTGATATTGAGCACTTTATTCCATAACTATAGCACATCGTAAAACTATATTTCTTCATATATATATATATATATATATATATATATATATATATATATATATATATATATGTAACCATGTGTAAAGTTTTACCTACGTGCATGTCTATCTGCACCCAAAGATATATGGAGAAAGATTTAGATACATAAACAAATAGACGAAAACGCGCACAGATATATAGATTTATAAATAGTCCTGTCGACTGAACTATTAATTTGCAGAAACACACTTATCTACACATAGATATATTATATCGGCGATCTTATTAATGGTAAGAGAATACAGCTTTTAAAAAACCGTTTGTTTTTCAATGATGTCCTTTCTCTCACCTTTCCGATGATCCCAACCAACATCTGCCCGTTGTTGCTCCGTTTGTTTCAACTGATGTTAGGCAGACTGGACGAAGGCAGTATGTATTATCACATTCACTTCTGGTTGTCAATTCGGCTGGCATCAAACGGCTATTTGTTCAGCCCTCCCAGACATTTTAAAATGCAGCTTCACATTTGTAGACATTCACCAGACACACGTGCCTCTTGAAAAACGACTCGCATTGCAACATCCAAGGTCGGTGCGAAGCAAAGGTTAGCAGTAATACATTGTTTTAAAGCGTTTCTCAAAACAGATCAAATGCTGAAGAAAGATTTGAGCCTTATATCATGGCGTTCTACTCTGTCATTCCCTTCAGAAAAATCAACCTAGGATTCTATTACCCTCTAGTCGTATTGACGATAACCGGCCGCTAAGTACTCGCCCTTCTGTCGCAAACGTACGCCACATAATCATTAGAAATGTAGGTATTCGACGTGATACTAACTTAAAATGTTCATAGGGTCCTTGTAGTTCCATTTAAAATATTTATGTCAAAGAAAAGGTATCCTAAAGATTTGTCTCTATCTCTGGATATGGCCGAGTGGATAAAGACATTGGATTGATCCAGTGACTAGAGCAGCCAAAGATTTGTGAGTTCAATACCAGCAGTGGTGACCCAAAACTGAGACATCCGGAAGAGGTATGGCACCTGGAACTAGAACAATCTACCCCAGTGAACGAAATAAAGGGTTCGATCGAAATTCCAATCACCTGAAGAAGGCCGGAGACGTTGTGAATATGGCAATGAAGATGAGGATAACAGTCCGAATAATGTAAATAATGCAAGTAATCATGATACCTCATTTCAGAGATATAGAATATGGCAATGAAGATGGAGATAACAGGACGAATGATGTAAATAATGCACGTATTTTAAAAGTATTTAACAACTAAGTGATTAATGTTTCACAATATTTTTTCATGTTGTCCGCAGACTGACGACATCATAACGAATAACCATTTAAAAACTGAAAGTTAAAAAGTAGCCGTCATAAATAAAACCTCTAAGCTTTTCTGAGTCTACCTATCACTAGTTTTATTCATTTATTTTTGTCGTTTTTACCATGTCCTCATCAAATATTCAGGTAGAGTATTGGGACTTTAAAAGTATTTAAAAAACTGATAGGTTTAGTGAAATGAAGGCTTCTGCACATATGACTCGTCCGTATCTTGAAAGCACGCCATCTGAAAGGTTGACACGATACCATGTCGCATTAAATTAAGGTTATTTTCTTTGTGCAGTCCAGAATAGGTTGATGTATAAACCTTGTCTATGATCTGTAATAATACACAGGTGAACACA
The DNA here is from genome assembly GCA_964036315.1 of Acanthosepion esculentum. Lineage (NCBI taxonomy): Eukaryota > Metazoa > Mollusca > Cephalopoda > Sepiida > Sepiidae > Acanthosepion > Acanthosepion esculentum. The sequence continues at coordinate 2,703,803 of OZ038483.1, read as the reverse complement.
CACACACGCACGTACACACACACACACACACACACACACACACACACACACACACACACACACACACACACACACACACACACACACACAATGGAGCAATTTGGCTGATGGGCATTTGTTTACATTTGTAAAAACAATACGCTAGATTTAGTTGTGTAACTCTACCGAGTGAAGATAGCTCTGGCTGACACCAAATTAGTTGTGTTTCAATCCTGGCTTGAGGCATTCGGAAGTCTAGTCGCACTGAGGAGCTGTGATACAACGAAACAGTAATGTCTGTGAATGACATAATTTAGCTCTTGAAAATACATTTCAATTGAGCACTGTTGAGTGATAAGCTAATTCTATAAACAACAGCAACCTGCACTAATGCAAAGCTCTTCAGTAAAATGAATGGAGCACTTTGGCTGATGGGCATTTGTTTACATTTGTGAAAACAATACGCTAGATTTAGTTGTGTAACTCTACCGAGTGAAGATAGCTCTGGCTGACACCTAATCAGTTGAGTTTCAATCCTGGCTTGAGGCATTCGGAAGTCTAGTCGCACTGAGGAGCTGTGATACAGCGAAACAGTGCTCTCTGTGAATGACATATATATATATATATATATATATATATATATATATATATATATATATATGATAGCCACCACCTCTATATTAAGTATGGCATCTCATGACATCGTAACACTCTGCTGCGTCTTGAACACTTACGGAACTTTCTATCAGAAAACTTTTAAAATTTTCATTTAAATTTAAACTTTTGAAATTTAAGGCACAAAGATGGCAGACATAAGATATATATTTTTTGCCATTATTGTCATTTACTTTTGTGAATGTTTTGCATGTCTTTCCGATCCACCACGGCAAACTTGCCCACATTTCCACTAAAGTAACATGAATTGTTATAAAGACAAAGGCACAGACGTATACATATTATTTCAAGCAGAGCGCTTCGATTTTTCCAGTTGAAATTGTTCAGCAATCTTGTATATGGTCCATTATTGTACATAATTAGGTTACGGTAATATTTGTATTTTATATGAATACTACCGTATGAAAATTGAGATCTAGTAGAGTGGTGTCATTGTATCATAGATTTCTGGAGGATGTATTCGGGGTTTGGGGGCACGACGCCTTTGCATCGCGGCCCTGATTTCAATTTTCGTAAAGAGAATGGTAATGCATATTGGAGCTATTATGATGCTTTTTTATTTTAAGATTGCGAACTTCACTTTGTGATGTGATAAGATAAATAACAAATAAAGATATATTTGATCCCAACAATATATATCCTTCCCAATAAGCAATGTTCACATACCACGGCACTCTCTAAATCTTTCTGTGAAATTAAACAAACCTGAAGTAAGTCGGAATCTCATCGCTATAACAACCTCAACAAAGAAAATGTACTCTCTGCTTATTAGGAAAAAAAAACGAACTATGCTTACACACATCGAAAATCATAATCTGTTGAACTTATGATTACACGCAGCCACAGAATGAAGTCTCTTCTTAAATATTTCGATGCCGGCTAGAGCAATTAACCTAACATCTCTGTAATGCCCTCACTGGCCTGCTTCTAATATTTTAATTTTTTTCCATATCCAGTTACCTCCATTAGACCATTCTAGTGTTTAACAGTTTTATAATCTAGCATTCCTTTTTTATAATTTAATTCGTTGTATTATCTTATTATTATTTATATTTTTTACTTTTCCTTACCTTTTATTCTTTTTTGCCCAGCCATGCTTTTTTATTTGGGAACAACCAACTTCTTTTTAGTTTGTATTACAATAATCTTATCCGTTGATTCAATAACACATTAACGGATCAATATCCCTATAAAACTTACCAACACTCTATATTTTGAATTTATACCCCCATATTAATATAATGTATTTTTGTAATAATCTTAACTTTGAATCCACATACAATGTAGATTTGCTCCCATGAGACCCATAAATTAAAAACAAAAAGAGAAAAAGAAAAAAAAAAACCCAAAACAACCGTATTGAACAGTTCGTAATATTTGTACCTGATGATTGGGAAAGCCATGAAACTAAATTGTTTATCAAACGCGGACGAGAAATATGGAGGAACTTAAAGAAAGAATGAAATATGAATGCCATAAAATGACAGCGGAAACTCTCCGACGTTTTAATTTAATCCTGCAGGGACAGAAATGAAAAAGTTTTTGAAAAAGAAGGTGGACATTTTGAAGAGCACATATAACAATTAAATAACGAGCAAATAAATTTTTCATGTGTAATTATACTTTTAATAAATCATCCCTTTCATGGTTTGCGACCTTTGCTTCACTCTGTATATATACCGAGTGTAACAGCAAAATTGTCCAAATGTTAGAGGAAGATTGGAACCGTTGTGTCTGCGAAATGATTAAAGATATCTTACCATAATCCGCCGAGGTTTTTATAATACTATTGGACCCTACTTTGAGCAATTAGAATGTATAATTTATCTCCAAGCTTAACAGAGGAATCAAGATGAAATCGATCATAAACGAAAATGAAGTGTTCAGCATTAATTAATCCTAGCTAAGGATCGGAAGCTCATGAACTTTTTAAATTAAGTTCAAATATATATATATATATATATATATATATATATATATATATATTATAACAGTATCATTTTCCAACTTATTCAAGATGGTGTTCAAATGGTGTCAAGATGGCTAATCGTCTTATCTGAAAAAATTAAACTCAGTTTAGTGTTGTTTTTTTTAGATATTAAATATTTTGTGGTATGGGTAATTATGCTCTTACACCCAATATATATATATATATATATATATATATATATATATATATATATGTGTGTGTGTGTGTGTGTGTGTGTGTGTGTGTGTGTGTGTGTAAATCTTTAGATAGTTATTTTTTGTAAAGGGACATAATGAATAAAAAAAGCAAAAGGTAAAACTATTCTTAACTATTACGGTTGCCTTGATAAAGGTCCCTCCGAGAACGAAACGCATCGCTCGAATAATTATAGTCTTTCTTCTTGTCTTTTTATTCATATATATATATATATGGTATAAAATGACAATTGGAAAAAACATCTTAGATTTTGCCAACGCGTTTCGTCTTCCGACTTTTTCAAGGCAAGAATGAAATCGAAATGTCTTTGTTGTTATAGTTACATTAAACAATCCAAATTGAAAAAGATAGACGCTTCTATCTAAGCCTTTTTCTTGTTAATGTATCGTCGACATGGAAAAAATCTCTTAGTATAAAGGAAATTTACATTAACCAGAAAACGGTTTAGACAGAAGCGTCTATCTTTTTAAATTTGGATTTTTTAATGTTACTATAACAAAGACAGTTCGATTTCATTTTTGCCTTGAAAATGTCGGAAGACGAAACGCGTCGGCAAAATCTAAGATTTTTTTTCCAATTATCATTTTATACCAATTTGTCTTGTCCACAGAATTGATCTGGGAATTTAACTATATATATATATATATATATATATATATATATATATATATATATATATATATATATATATATGGGAGTTGATATACAACTCTACATATAGTAGACGCAGCTATTGATTCAATGTTAGGTAAGTGAATGAGATTATATATATATATATATATATATATATATATATATATGATAGAAATTGTAAGGAGGATTTGCTAATTATAATTAAGTAATTCATTGAGTCTGAAAGAAACCTCAACAGAATGCAGAAAGCACTGGACGGCCGTTTCGTCCTATATTTGGGACTCATCAGCAGTGCGCATCCACTACCGAGAATTGAAACCTGGACAGTTAAGTTGTCAAGCAAACATCATACCAACTGTTCCAACGGGCCTCGGTGACGAAGAGATAGCAAATCAGACTCAATATAGCGCCTCTCGCTCACATATTCCGTGGTGGAACTCATCTGAACTTCTCTGTAACCATAGGACTACGCCCCCTAGAGCCACGACTACTATCACCAAGCCGCTCAAACTGAAGCATTAGAAGCCGGATCAAGCAATGATATACATATAATAAAAATTGCTTGATCCGGACAGCTTCTTCCCAAGAACTGCTGCTTTGTGGAACAGACTCCCGACAGGTTGATTTCACGATCACTATAACTTGGCCTTTTCAAATCTAGGGCTTACCTTTATCTTTCCTGAATTATTCTCATGAATTTCACTTCTGGCCTTTTTTAGACTCATACAGCACCACGCAGCAACACTCTACCTTGAGTGGCACGTGAGCCTTGTATAGGGTGAACATTAGTATAGAAAGCAACGCTTATCCTGAAGAACTTGTCATCGAGATTAGTACGAAGCAGTTTAATGACTTCTAATATCACGACTTGAGCTTCTCGCTCGAGGAATTGATGAAAATCCCAAGTGAGAAAAGATTCCTTGATGTATTCCTTAGTTCAAATATAAATATAAATAATGGCGACTCGTTTACATTTTTCAAATGGTCAGCATAATCATGAAAATATCAACAAAAAAAGTTTATATTAAAATAAAAAAATAGATTCCTTTCTTTGTTTCTCACAGATTATCAACATTTTTTTGAAATGTCCTATTTACCTGCTGACCTTTTCCAAATTCAATATTGTTCAGAAAGGTTACAGAAAAGTTGAGTGGTTTTGAAAAATACAGACTTTGCCGTCTATGGCAAGAAAAAAAAAACACCGATAAAATGTAAAAAAGGAAAAAATGCAAAAACAAAGAATTAACCTTTCACACAGCGAAACTAACTTTAAAACTCCAGAAGGCGCCATCATCACGATCGAAATTATAACAACAAAAGATTTTGCGTTCTGAGATTTCGATTGTCACGATGCGGCTGGACAATAGCGACGGCTGGCTGAATTTATATTCTGATTGAGGCAATTCGTGTTCTCTTCACATTAATGCTCTTTGACGCAGGCAGGAATGCATCTAACACCCCTTCGTCCTATAGCTGGGAAGGAGGGCCTCTTGTCTCCTAAAAGAACACCATATTCGACCATCGATTCAGAGGTAGACCGGGCAAAACGGAATCCATGTTGTTCGTCAGAGTGATCATGAGAGTTAAGATGCTTAACCACTTCAGAATTGGTTAAAGCCTCGAATAATTTGCCAAAAAGCGGTAGGGGACTAATAGTGCAATAGTTAGAGGGATCAGAAGTTTCTCCAGAGTTTAGGGATTACAGAGGAGGACTTCCAACAAGCTGGAAAGCAGAAAGCAGAAACGCAATAGTTGCTAGCGTTTGGAGAGAACTGGAGCCAGCTCGGGGGCACATTTCTTTACGACGGTATCCCGTCACCTCCACTTGTCTTATGGGAGTCTAATTTAGAAATAATGTCCGAGACCTGTGACACGGTTATGCGCATATCACTCAGTAGAGCATCTGTTCTCGTGGGGAAATCAGGTGTGGGTACTCCAGATGAGTTGAGTGTCGAATTAGAAGATAATTTCCGAGCAAAACATTCAACTTTATCTGCTGTAGATGTCAAAACTTCGAATTGGTTGAATATAAACGATATTATTGTTAAGAACGTCGTATTCGACAATCGATTTTCCATCAGGACGGTACGATCTATTTCAGCGCGTTCGTTACTATATGGACGAATAAAATATAAAATAAATATATCGATTAATGCGTCAGGTCTGACTGATCATTGCCAGTTCGGATTATAGTTATTAGTTTATGGGGGCTGGGTGGGGAGAGATCATGTCACTGTGAGAAAAGTAGTCGACATATACGATCTTTGAGATGAAACTGAATTTTTGAAAATATCTGATGATTTAAATCATTGTAGATATTTCAGTTTGAAAATGCATTTTTTAGCCGACGGTAATTTCAACTGAACGTCAAAGTGTCATCACCCCGGTGGCGACGAGACGGAGAAACAGCATTTAGTTCAGCAATGAATGAGTTGGTCGCGGTGCAAACCGTCAGATTTTGATGGACCTCTAAAGATTCATTTTAACATTTCGTTCGTTATCGCTGTTAAAACAATTAGCTAGATAGGTGATGTTTGTTATCAATAATATAGTTTCTCATCCAAATCAATTGATTGAGATCGGACACACAGCTTTTCTGCTTCTCATTTAATTTTATGTTAATAGTTAACCCTTACACTACCAGATGGGCTGGTAGTGTAAGGGTTATTGGCACAGGAAGTGGAATCAGTGAGCTGTATTCCAATTCAGGGCTCGTCAGTTGCCTTTCACTTTTGTTAAAATGTATGAATTTCTTGTGTCCCCCGAGCTATAGGTTAAATAACAGGGTAGACTATTGCATAGTGGCAACCAGTTTAAGAGGAGTAAAACCTTGAATTTTAAACCGTGGTGAAAGCATCAGAAAACTATTCCACTATCTTTCCCAAGAATACATGAAGATCTACAGATTTTGAAGAAAACTAATCTGTGCAGAGCTGAGATCACCTACGCCCTGAAGGTGCAACCTATAAAATATAATTACGCATAGGTACATACTTACAAACACTCGCACGCACACACGTCCTCACAGAGACACGTCACACAATTTTCAAATAAATATTTTTATTGTATTCTTTTCGGTCCTTAAATACAAACATTTCTTTTTGCTTGGTGACATTCCTTAACAATACTTTAGCCAGGTTAAAGAATGTCACCAACCCAGATCCGAAATTATATTTCTTGTGCTCGTGATCTGTAGCTGTGTACCCGACACATTCGTATAAAATATTTAAGTAATTTATTAGCAGTCTTTTTAAAAATAATTATTGAATTTAAATCCTAACAGAGAGATTGATTGGCTGTAAATTATTTTGCTCTCTATGCAGTTCAATTATTAAAATAGCCTTCTGAAAAATCGCTGAGACCAAATGAAAGATCCGATCAACTGATCGAAACGAATATTAGGAGCAATCTCTCAAAATACTCTCCTCATAACTTTAGCTTCCCAAATCCAAAAAAATCTTTAGAAAGTCAATCTACACCATGTATTTTCCGTTCCTTCACTAATGGTATTAGGCATCTGTTTTAGCAATGGACCGGACACAAGAGCGGCTAGTCTCAGTTCCAACTGATTAATGACGCTTCTCACGTACAGCAGGCGTTGTTAAGATAGAGAAGTTGCGATACGTGCCCGGCGCTTGATGTTAGCGAAGTTAGATTGTCGAAGAACAAGAGACAAATTCTTTAAGAAGAATGAGTTTATGAGTCTGGCATGAAAATACAGTGTTGGAAGAGAACACTTATAACAGATTGTCTGCAAATCTAAATCGTTAGTGACCTGTTCGACAACTTGAATAATATTTCTTTGTATATCATTGAGTAATTATAACCCACTTCAACACGATTCGGATATCAGAAAATATTCTTAGCACCTGAATGTTTGAAAAACAAGTATTTTCATTTGTTTCATTAAAAAATAGAATCCAGGCGACAGTGTTAGAATTTAAGTAAATAACTTATCATTATTTAAATGGTTTACATTTTTTTGAACCATTTCACCCCAGGAAAGGCGGGAATGGCACGAATACTCAGGGGGTTACAGAGAGTGAAAGTAAGAGAAAAGACTGGGCATAGTGGCGGGGGGGATTCAGGGAAGGATAAAATATGAACAGGGTTTAAGATAACAGAAGATAGCGATTAACGTTATATTTAAATTTTTCAAGTTTCTAGTTATTAGGGTAGAAAGTAAGCAGAAGGTTTGGTTTGGTTTGGTTTGGTTTGGTTTGGTTTAGTTTACGGCATATCAACCTCAATAGTTTATTTAATGCCGACAAGATTTTTATTGATGGTGATATTTTTTCAAAAATATGTATTGCTGGTAATAAAAAAAAAATGTATTACTGATACGCAGAGGGTTACAGAGAGTAAAAGTGAGAAAAAGGACTGGGCATCGTGGGGGATTGGGGAAAGGATAAAATATGAACGGGGGTCAAGAAGATAGCGATTGACATTACATTTAAATTTTTGAAGATTGTAGTTATCAGGGTAACAAGTAAGCAGAAGGTTTGATTTGGTTTGATTTGGTTTGTTTTACGGCATATCAACCTCAATATTTATTTAATAATTTAAAAAAAATGTATTGTTGGTTATTTTTTTAAAATGTATAACTGGTAATATCTTTTTTTCAAAAATGTATTGCTGGTAATATTTTTTTACAAAGTATTTCTGGCATTAAAACCTATTTTTACACTTTATACAGTTTTAACCCCAGTTAGGGGTTTACTATTTGCTCATAGCTGAGACCCTAACAGATGCTACCACCCCGGGTCAGGGTGAACCTGGGAACACCAGCAATTAAGAGGTGGTTCCATGCTTCTCAAAACCTGATCAAAGGTCTTGCTGTTGGATGCAGTTTATCGTCTTACCCAGGTCGCGGATGTAGTTTATCCTCATACCCAGTATGGGAAGCAGAAGGAAGTTCCACTGTCTGGAAGTGCGAGAAAACAAACTGTTGGAGTAGAAGTGTCAGCTGCATTTAACTATTTCAACAGTGAACAGGTGGGACCTAGATGCCAATCTAGTAGAACATTTAAATTCATGTAGTTGAGGCCCCAGGGACAAATTTCGTCAGAGAAGTTGCCATGAAAATATTTGTAGAAAAGACAGAGGGAAGCCACATCACGTCGGTTAGAAAGTACCTGAAGTCGAGATGCCAAGTCAGGATCGATTATATTCTTTGGATTTTGTCAAGAACATCGAGAGGAACAGTAGGGGCAGCAGATCAGATATGGCAGCAGAGTACTCAACGCCTTGACGAATGGTAGATTTGTAAATGTGCAAGATGACTCTGACTAGAAAATCTTCTGGCACGTCACAGTGACACAACTTTCCTTGCAGTAGATGCAGCTAGTGACTGGATGTAGTCGCTCCACTTCAAGTCAGTTAACAACGTGAGGCCAAGAAGGCGCAATGAGACGCCATCCTGGAGTCGAGTATCATCCATAGACAGGGAAGTTTTTCTATGGTGGCAAAATGGGAGCAGTTTAGTTTTAGAGTCATTAAAACGTACATGCCATTTCCTGACCCAGTTCACCACTGATTGGAGGTCCTTTCAAGAGCCACGGTCAGGTTAACTTTGTCAGCTCTGATAGATTTGCTATTGAGACACGTGTAAATGGTAGTGTAATCTGTATAAATGTCTACTTGGGAACTAAGGGCACCAGGAATATGAAACAGCGTTGGGGGGAAATCTGCGTTCGTGTGAAAGGATCTGGAAGCGGGCCCGTTTAGAACGGCTTTCATTTCACGATTTGATTGGCATGACTGGGTTAAATCAAAGAGTCATCCAGTAATAACATAGCCCTGAAGTTTACGTAGAAGTCCAGCGTGCCAAACTTTGACAATCGCCTTTGAGATATCTAGAGACACAGCTTGAGCTTCGACGTTATTATCAAGAGCTTGCTATACATATTCAGTGATGGCCAAAAACACGTCAGAGGTCGAGCGGGCAAAACAGAATCTGTATTGTTTGTCAGTGAGTAAATTGTGAGAGTTAAGATGCTTAACCACTTCAGCATTGATTAAAGCTTCGAATAATTTGCCAAAAAGCGGTTGGAGACTAACAGGGCGATAGTTAGAGGGGTCAGAAGGTTCTCCAGAATTCTTAAAAACAGGAACTACAGAGGAGGATTTCCAACAAGTGGGAAAGCAGTGAGGCAATAGTTGTAGAGTTTGGCGAGAACTGGAGTCAGCCCAGGAGAACATTTCTTTAGAACGACGGCTGGGATCTTGTTACCTCCGCTTGCATTATGGGAGTCTAACATAGAAATGATGTCTAAGATCAGTGACATGTCTATGCGCATATCACTCAGTATAGACTCAGTTCTAAGGGGGAACCAGGTGTGGGTATTCCAGCAAAGCATTCAAACTTATCTGCTGTAGATATTAGGACTTCAAATTAATTGAATAGAAGAGGGATTGGGGATTTGTTCATTCGGACTCTTGCTCTTGTCTTTGTTTTTATCCATCATCAGAATAATTGTCAGGGAATTTCAAACTTTTGTTAGGGGAAGCTAAACGCGTCCCCTAAAAGAACGATAACTCAAAATACAATTGAGTTACTTCCCTTGTCTGTGAAGATGAGCTCGCCACTTCTGAGTGGAACATGGCGACAAGCTGACACGCAGATGGAATTCATTGTTTTAATCCATGCAATCCTTGCTGTTGTCAGACAGTGAATCAATAAATGTTGTTATTTTATGTGTTAAAATACACTTGTCTTTCATTTTCATTCGTTTTTGTTCATGCCAACAGCCTGGATTATAACACCCTTATTTAATTCCCGTGGTGGTAGGTTGTTCTCGTGGCGCTTTCCATATCTAAGGGAAAGAACTCTTATTGTTATTTAGAACTGCTTGCCCTGTTTCCACAAAGTCTCAATTTATTTTTATTTACTGATAGTTCAAGCAATATAAAGCCTAAGAGCCAATCAAGGCAGAGTATTACTGAGAGTTGTTGTAAGTAGAGAAGGATGAATTAAGAAATGGATGTGAAAGATAAAGATTGGTTGACCTTTGCACTTGAAGAGTAAAATTGTAATGGACAGGGAAGCACCTTCTCCACAAAACCACAGCCCAGAAGAAAAAGCTGTTTGAGTGGAACCTGTTCATTATCAAAGGAACACAAAGAAAATGGACATTTTTTGCCGGGTCCTAGCTGTGAAGGTCTGAGCTGTTGGAACTAGAAAGCAGCACGTCTGAGCATCTATCAGTGGGAAAGCCTACCGAAGTTTCGTTTATTAGATAAGAGTCGGAGAATAATTCATCACCTACAAGACCGCGTAAGCACTTTTGAACTCTATCGAGACTGGACAGTGAGAATCCCGCAAAACCAGCCCAGGTATGACATTCTGTTTTTGGTCTTATGTGACTCTTGTAAATATAGAGCATAGCACAGTTAAGTATTCTCTGGAGTGACAGAAGGAACCGACATTTTTTCTAGAATCTTTTGCATTCTATTTAGGAGCGTTTATAAGCATAGGCTTTCGAGTCATAGAGCCTCTTTGGGGGTATGACCATGATTGGTTCAGCTTTAGAGTCTGCTGATTTAGTTTCGGATGTACTGAATGATATCGGCCAGTCTTTTCTCCGCTGACCTGCGTAAGATAGCTTAGAGGTAAGATCACCTTCTAGGCATTGATATCCAATATATTTGAAGGTTCATTCATACACTCTGGTAACCTTGCATTATATATTTACAAAACATTATATGCATATCGTATTTCATGATTATATCCCGCAGTTCCATTTTATTTTCGCAAAAGAATCCCAGGATATTCGTGAAAGTCGTATCTGGATATTAATTAGGAATATTAAAGATTTCTTCATGAAAATATTATTGTAGTTTGGAGCTCATCTCAGATGATGACAAAACGGTTTCTCCCCTCAGTGTGACACCAGAGTTTCTGAGAAGCCAGGTGCATGAGCAGGTTGCCTTAAAAGATGACCACAGTGTCCCCAAAAGCGGATAAGCGTCTCACTGAAAATCAGTAGCTGTCCCCGATAGATTAGGGTGTGCAGACGTGATACGGCCGATAACAGGTGAGAGCTTCTTACGATAATGTAGAAACCACGTTCAGAGAAAGCCCCTGAAACACATACCTACTCACTGACAAGAATTGATCAAGTTTGATGTTGAATAAGCGATAATGTTACGTTTGAAGGATTTTTCGTCACGGTTCAATATTAGTTCGTATAATGCTAACATTATATTTATTCTGTTGGTGAAAATAGTAATAAAAAAAACACTGCGTTGATAATCTGGTATTGGTTTCTTACGGAAATCTTTATTAGAATAACGTTTATCATTTAAAATAACTCATTTATAAATGATGTGTTTGCAATAAATCTTATCAAGAAACCTAAACTGGCTGAGGTTGTTTAGAGGATTTTTTTTCAAGTTAGAATAATTTCTTTTTTGGGAGCCAAAGAAATGCTCGAGGTTTCTTGCCAGCCTGGCTTCCGATTTGAAATTCAAAGAGTGAAAGAAAGAAAGTGTTACTGTTTACGTAAATAGAAGCGCTAACTAGAATTATAAGTAATAGAATTTGCTTGTTGATCTTGGGAAACTCAGAGGGTGGAATAGAGTGGCAGAAAGAACAATGTTCTGGGTATGACGATAAACTACATCCAGCAGCAAGGTCTCTGATCAGGAGGTTTTGAGGAACGTCGATCCACCTCTCAATTGCTTTTGTCCTCAGGTTCACCCTGATCTGGGATGTTTAGGGCCCTATGATCAAATACTGAACTCCCAAACTGGGGTCAAAATACTATGAAAGTATTAAAATATATTTTTATAGTAAAAATTTCCAGCAGTAGATAGTTAAAAATATTTCCAGCAATAGATTTTCATATTAAAACAAAATAGAATTACCAAAGCTCCCAAGGAAATTAAATTCGGCAGTAAATGACCCATAAGGAGTTGATATGCCGTCAGACAAACTAAACCAAACCAGAAAGAAAAGAACTATTGATTTATATATAAATTTGGAATTTAACATGTGGGGAGATTATGAACGAAAATTGATAGACGAAACAAGTACAAGGGAGAAATGGTGTCGGGCCTTTTAAAATGCTACGTTTGATACAAAAGGAAATCCGTTAAACCAATACTAACATTAGAAGTCGTCTAGGCAAAAGCTGGTACGGTAGAAAGAAACGAATCGAGTCAGTTTCATTTTGCAAGTTACTGGACATCAATCCGATCAAAACTGTTTTAGCTTAAATTGGTCCTAATAATTAAATTTATTTCTCTTTAAATTTGTACTGGGTTACTCCACTTACCTTTTCTCCACCATAAAATACAGTCATTATAGTTTCTTAGAAACGTATCGTCTTTATTTCAGGTGTAATTTTAATGCTCAGATACACCACAATATCCAATTTAATGCGAATCGCATTTAATATTAAAAACAAAATAACATCTAATTATCGAAAATATTTTACAAATGACATTCACTCAGCTGACATAATAGACTTCGTCAAATATTTGCCACAAAAAGCATTAAATTTACACAAACAGAAAATGTTAAGTCTAATGGGGAAATGTGGTTTTATAAGTACGTAAATTCTTTTGGGATCGATTGATTAATTTTAAAAAAATGAAAAATGTTTTATTAAAAAAATACATAAAGAAAAACTATTGTACTAAGTTGGAATGGTAGGAACGATTTAAATTTGCCTGTCTATAGGGTGAGATTTAAGAAACTAAAAACAAATATTGCAGGACGACTGAGAGAATATTTTTTCTTTCGGTACCTTTGGCGAATTCATACCATTCTACCTGAGTGCAAGAACAGGTAAGAAGATTTCTGCAAATTAAAAGAAAAATTTTGCAGTGAATTTAATTATAAATTTAATAAAATTATAAAATTTATCCAGGTTTCTGTTCAGTTTAGAGTAGCATTCGATTTGTGGCACAAAACGGAATTCGAGAAAAGACGGTGCTAGGAAAATTCAGTTCCAGCCTTCAACCATGACGATCAACCTGTTACCTTGAAACTGAATATTCGAAATTACCTGCACGTGAACACATTGATGACGTTGATAAATTTATACGATCTAAATATTTAGGTGGTTACCTGTTTATAAGTATGTTTATGACAGGGTTTATTTATTCATGTTTCACACAAACACGTGTACGCATGCGTATACAGAAAATTCTGTATTTTTTGAGAAAATGATTCCGGCCTTTTCTATAATTGAAAAAAAAAAAAAGAAATAAAAGAATGTTCCTTCACACAACGCTGTGAAATTTCATCACACCTGGTAATATTCTGATGGTGTGTAATCCGGAAATAATTTTAAAAAATAATCTAAAATCTTCATCATATGCAATAATACAACTATTTTCTTTTACACTCTAATTCTTGTTCCCTTTCACTTTCTCTCTTTCTCATTTCTATACATATGCACACCCCATAGGCAAAGCTACAGACTTAGGTTGATATCTCATATGAGTTCTACATTAAAAATATCAATAACCACTTCTTTTTGCAGGGCAGGTGGTGGGATTGTCAAGTTTTATTATGAAACAAACTAAGTGTAATATATGATTAAAATTATAAAATTTAAAGCGTATTAAGGAAAACATAATTTCTGCCAATAATTTATCTAGAGCAATAATTATTGTATGAGAAGTAATTTAAAGTTTACAATACTTATCGAAGGTCAACTCGGAAATTTCGTGATTGCTTGGTCCTGACAAGTGAGGAATCGCGAAACTCCAAGCTGAGCTTCGGCAAGTACTATGAACTTAATTACTTTTGATATATATATATATATATATATATATATATATATATATATATATATATATATTATTTTAAGATTTTTTAAATTCTAACCACTTTCGCCTCAGACCCTCAAACTCCGACGTCTTACTCTCTGGGTTAAGGGAGTGACCGTTGATCCAGAAAGCAGAAGTGATGTTCATCCATTCACGGTCGACTGAAGATGTAGACACGGCTGGAGAGTCTGTGCTAAGAAATTTAGAATGCACCAAATATATATATATATATATATATATATATATATATATATATATATATATATATATATATATATATATATATCTTCAGTAAGTCGAACAAACAACTATTCAATGGTTGAATTGTTAATGTCTTTGATATAGCAGAAAAGAATAGTATAGAAAAGAAACGGGTTACAGAAATGAAAATTGACGTAAAAACTCATACACTGGATACTAGAGAGAGAGAGAGAGAGAGAGAGAGAGAGAGAGAGGTTTGTGATTAGCTTGTGAAATCGTCTCAGAACGATATGCGACTCTTGATTATTGTAGCTTGTTCGACATTTCTGTTTCCAGTGGTAGTAATAATAGTAGCAGTAGTAGTCTTAGACGTTGGAGGAGTAATTCGCTTCTTCGTACGTATATCAACAAAATATGTAAGCGGGTGCCTGGCTCCAACCTCTGAAGTCACCCCCAATCTCCGACCTCTCTCTCCAGCTCGACTGCACTCGACAGCCTTTCTCGGCTGCCTTTCTCGGCTGTCTTGTAGCGCCGCGACCCGTAACGGTCGACGCGGGTGCTCATGCGCGTGACGGCACGCAGGCGACGACGACGCGCTGACCGATCGCGGCCTCTACTTTTTCAGCATAATTACGCGTTTATATAGATAATTCTGACTAATTATAAATCGACCCTTGGTCCTCACTTATCATCATAAGTGTCGCTGTCAACCAAAAACCATGTGAGTTTCAAAGTTCTCATAGCGTGAGTAAGCTCTATTTCAAATTTTAACCGATCATCATTGTCTTCCTAATGACCAAATCCAAATGGCCTAGATCAGATTCCTATCAGTAAACAAAATTGTTCTGATCTAATTTCGCTGTTCAAATCTACTCCAATTTCAATTAAAAAAAATGTGTGTGTGTTTGTGTGTTTCCCAAACTCTCTCTCTGTCACATTATACGCTATTTTTATGGATAGAAATATTTAAGTAAATGTTCTGTTTATAATAGACAGTATTACCAACATTTAGCAGCCTGATTGTCCGAGAAACCTCAAAGAAATATGTATTCTCCGACAGAAATCGAACATGTATCCTACACTGAACCGTCATATAGCCTGATGTGCTATACCATTTAGCTACAGAGGAAGCGTTTGGTTAGCAACAACGAACATTGGATTAACTAGACTGTCATTGTTATATGAAAACGAACTCCTTATAATCAAGTATGTGTGTCTGTGGGAGTTTATGTGTGTGGAAAAAACGTCATATACCCTATGAAGTCCTAAACAACGGAACGCGTCACATGATATATACCTATCACATGACGCATTTCCTTCTTTAGGACTTCATAGGGAAATCTCGTTTTTCCACACATATACTGCCTTTCTCTCTCCCCCCTCTGTGTCACACACACATAATTGATTATAAGGAGTTCCTTTTCACATAATAGCGAGAGTCTAGTCAATCCAATGTTTATTCCTACTTTTGCCATAATGGATTCAATTGGGATACCTCTGTATGTTTGAAAGTCCTAACGATTACCTATTATATATATATATATGAAGAAATATAGTCTTAAGATATGCTATATTTATGGGATAAAGTGCTCAATATCAGAGATAGAGCGTGTGTAAATATAAAAGTGAACATAGAAGTCAACACTTAGAGGCGACAGTCTGTTTCATGCTAGATGCAATCGTCCGGCTACGAGTGCAGTTATTTTTCTCGGCTATTTATATATACGGGTCAGTGGTACATTGTGGGTAGTCTATTTTGGAGGTTATGTTACCGGAAGTCGTTTATTTGTTTATTTATTTATTTGGGTTAATTATTTTGCTTGTTTTTATTTATTTTTATTTTTAAAAATTTTTTTTTATTTCTTATCTTATATATTTATTTATTTTTATTTTGATCGGTGTTTTTATTAACGTAGGAAAATGTGTTTATATAGCTTATTTAATAGTTGTATATATATATATATGTATGTGTGTGTATGTTTTGTGCGTGTCTGTGAGTCTCTGTGTGTATTTTACTGACATACGATGACATACGTCAGTCTCGAACCATAGATTTTTTTAAATTTCCCATTTTATTATTTTTTACTTTCACCTTACTGTCAGCAGTTTTTTTTTAATATATTATATTTTTATTGTTTTCCAGAGATCTTCTTTGCACGAATATTTTTCCTTTCTCCTCAGTATCTCTTATGATGGCCGACTTCAATACTTCAATTGAATTAATATCTGGAGAGGCTAGCAGCCATTTCATTAATTTGGTGTCTTTGAAAACTCTTTGGAGCCACGTGGTCATAATCTAGAAAAGTATACTTGTATTTCATAAATTTACTCTTTAGCGTAATGGTCTTGCTTGTAACTTGTGAAAATCAAGAAAAAGTCTGGTCTAGGAAATTCTGATAATATAATGCATTTACTTTGACGCTATCAACGATTTTGAAGAAATCTCTAATTTTACTACCTATGATACTAACAAAAAATGTAATATTTCCCCAATTTTGTTAAGTTACATCCCTTAACTATTTCCATAAAAAAAACAATGTAGTTCTAAACTTATTAAAATTAAACTTATTATAAAGTATCACGAATATTAATTACACCAGAGTTGCAATAATTATTGTTCTAGATAATTCGATTTGTCTTAGTATACGTTGACTTATATAATTTTGCATATATAAATAAGTGGCAAGTATCATTGATATTATATTATCATATATATATATATATATATATATATATATATATATATATATATATATATATATATATATATATTTTAAATTGGACAAAGTCCGACAATTTATTTAAAGACATGATATGTTTAACGTTCTTTTTATAGATAAAAAGAACGTTAAACATATCATAAATGTCTTTATATATATATATATATATATATATATATATATATATATATATATATATATATATATATATATATATATATGTAGTTGGATCGATGTGATTTTGTGACCCTGGGTTTTTCGCCCTTTGCGATAGTCAGACAAACTCTGTTTACTCATCAATATATGCAATTATATACATACATATATATATATATATATGTATATATATATATATATATATATATGTGTGTATGTATGTGTGTGTGTATGTGTGTGTGTGTATGTGTGTGTGCGTGTGTGTGTATACATATTTATGAATATATCTATTTGTATGGATGCATGTGTGTGCACATACGTATGTATATATTGGTATATGTTTGTACTCGTGTATGCGTACTCATGCGTATATAAATATATATGAGGCATTTGTATATATTAGTGTGTTACTGTGTTTTCTTTTTTATATATTAACTGGTTTTATTTTATTTTAAGTATTGCGTTTTTATGAGTGTGTAAGCGTATATATTAATTTTTCTGTCCATTTCTATATCTTTGTCTTTTTTCTTTGCGTTTTTCATTGCCGAATATTTGTTTTTCTATTCTACCCCTCTTAAATTTTATCTATTGAACCCTCTTTTTATCTATATATCTTTACCCATGTAAGTAATAATTAATAGTCTGTTTGAATTCGTTTACTAACAATTTCAAACTTGAATCATTGTTGGTGTGTGTATCTCTATCTCATTATTAATGTATGTGTGTATGATTGCTTATATATGCTTTTTATTGTATGTATGTGTGTGTATGATTTTATATTTTGGGGGGCACATCTATTTCCTGTTTCGTTTGTGTTTTTGCGTGTTTATATATCTAAATATGTTTACGTGTTTGTGTATTATAATCTGATTGTATATGTGTTGTCATTTGCAATATTTCTTCGTCCCCTGCCCATATCATCACTTGTATCTAAATTGTGACGTTTTGCTTAACTGAGATTTTGGCTTTTCAATTAAAACAAAATAAATAATAAAATATATGTACTTATTCCTCAGTTTCTTCTTTAAATATTATTTTAATATTTTAAACTTAATACAGATTAATTTTAAATTTTTTAATTTTTAATTTTCGGTTTTATAGTAAAATTCAATATTAATCAGTTAGAATGATTTCTGTTTTAGTCTAATCCTAACATTAAAGCATTTATTATTATAACCAAGGTCCGTTGTCAATTTTTTTGAATTCTCATATACTTGTATGTTTTATTGGTCATTGTAGCTTATTGTTATGGGTCCTTACCTATAACTACAGAACGAACTCTTCCTAACACTAAGTATACTACGCCTCTCAAGAGAGAGAGACGAATCGAGTCGAGCCGATAATAGTTCACTCCAAACCAGACTGACAGTCATACTAACAGCTGCCACATCTTGTATTATTATTCCGTGTAATATATCTTCGTTATTTCTACTCTTGTGTTCATGTTGTTTTTCCTTGGTCCTAACCTGGAC
>OZ038483.1:2642500-2682500 GCA_964036315.1 Acanthosepion esculentum | reverse complement strand
AGGCATTAGCGCAACAAAAGCTGATTATAAACAACATAAAATACTAGGCTATCATATTCTTACCAATATTAAACAGATATTCATAGACAATACGAAAGAATTACGCAACAAACTGAGAAAAAGACAGCGAATAATAGAACACTATATTCAATTAGTCACTTCCAAACTTAGAAATTTGATATTAGTTATATCTAATAATGAATAAAAACATAGACCTGATCTCCATCATATCACAAACGGTTTTACATCTGCTGCAAGCGGCCTATAAATGACTTCAACAGCGCGACATTTATAAGCTTCCATGGCAAATGTGTTCACTGGAAAAACAAATACCTCAAAATTTTGTAAATTCCCAAAACATAACAGATTCCGTTGTTGAAAATAACTAATAATTGAGTAGACATAAACATAAACGTACACACACACACACACGCACGCATATATATATATATATATATATATATATATATATATATATATATATATATGTACATGTAAAAAGGTTAAAAATAGTGGGAGTAAAAAATAAAAAAAGTAAAAGTCAATAACATCAAACAGGAACACTGCCACAATATGTTGACGGTTTTTCCGAAAATGAAACATTTCTTTAATTCTAGTATAATTCCATATATTCAGTTAAAATATAAAATCATCCTTGATAATGACTAAATGTATTGCCGAAAACGATCGGAATTAAAGACCATTTGAAAATTTTCTCTATAATTTATATCCAGAAAAGAAGAAAATTATAAGAACACAAAAAACCTCGTAACCTCAGTACCTTGTCAGTGAAAACATATATATATATATATATATATATATATATATATATATATATATATATATATATAACTATGAACCTAAAGAGCCAGGTAAACCTACCTAGGTTTCACCTACACGGATCATCAGGGCAAGCTGGCCCTGACGATCCGTTTAGGTGAAACCTAGGTAGGTTTACCTGGCTCTTTAGGTTCATAGTTAGATTTGCTCTACTTAGTGTATTAAGCACTTTACATAGTTACTTTTGTGTGTGTGTGTGCGTGCGTGTGTGTGTGCGTGTGTGTGTGTGCGTATTATACTATCAAAAGTAATTTAAATTCACAGTACTTACTGAAAGTTGGCTTGGAGTTTCGCGATTCCTCACTTGTCAGGACCAAGCAATCACGAAATTTCCGAGTTGACCTTCGATAAGTATTGTAAACTTTAAATTACTTCTCATACAATAATTATTGCTCTAGATAAATTATTGGCAGAAATTATGTTTTCCTTAATACGCGTTCAATTTTATAGTTTTAATCATATATTACACTTAGTTTGTTTCATAATAAAACTTGACAATCCCACCACCGGCCCTGCAAAAAGTAGTCGTTATTGATATTTTTAATGTAGAACTCATATGAGATATCAACCTAAGTCTGTAGCTTTGCCTACGGGGTGTGCATATGTACAGAATGAGAGAGAAAGAAAAGAAATGAGAAAGAGAAAAAGTAAAAGTGAATTAGAATGAAAAAGAAAATACATGTATTTTTGCATGTGACGAAGATAAGTATTTTTTAAAAATTAATTCCGGTTTACACACCATCAGAATATTATCAGGTTTGATAGACATGTATGTTTGTTTTATATGAATAAAATATTTGTTAAACCGTTTTTCCCATGAGGGGGGTCAAGTCTAGTCAGCATATTTTATGCTTGTGCAAAAACTGATTTCATCTTTGTTATGTCGACTGTCATTGATTGATCTTTTCGGCTTATCAATATGTCAACATATTTTTGATTGTAAACATTATTCTTTTTTTGCGTTAACAATATTTTGAGATAATTTGAGATAATCAATAATTTTTACTGATACAAATCATACTATTTAACCCATATCTGGACGGTGCTGTGGCAATTACTGAATTTCTTACTCCTATTTCCTATCGAATAAACAAATCTGAAAAGATGATTTTTGCTTCGAAAGTTTCTATTATCTAATGTTTAAGCATTTATAATCAGTAGTTTATTGTACTAATATAATCCGTATTGACTTATTGGAGAATTGAACTCACGTCGACAATAACATATTCGATTGAGTTAATTATGAAATAATGGCCTTTCGTAAAATGCAAGAATATAAAATAAATAAGTCAAAACGAAACCTATAATGGCTGATGTCCTGACGGATTCGATCAATCACAGAATCGACTTCCGCTTTCAAAAATTTTCTTCATCTCATTGTTTCCATGTTTAGTTTTTAACAAATCTGATTACTTTCGGTCACCAAACGCAAAAATTCTGCTGGCAAGCGACAAAAATATTAATTACTTCTTTTTACTCGCGTTTTTAGTTGCACGGTAAGGTAAATTAATATTATTAGTAAAAAAAATAAAAATAAAAAAATAAAAGAAAATAAAAAGAAAAAAGAAAAAAGAAAAAGAAAGAAATTTACTTAGATTACATGTTATAATTTGTTCTGTTTTCTTTATTTAGCCCTGGGTCTTCTATAGTTTTCTGCCGTCCATGTTTTTTTTTCATATCATTTTCTCTTTCCCGCTTTTATAATTTCCCTTCATTATTTCACATTCATTTTTTCCTAATATTCTATTTTACTTAATAATTTCAGCTATTTTTCTACCTGAACGCTTTTTTATTATTTTTGTTTCTTTCTTTCCTGCTTTATTTGTTTTTCTCTTGGGATACATGATTTTCTGAGTTTTCAAGACTTCAAAAGATTTTCGTTTCATGTTAATCTTTCAACTCTTCTCCCTCTTCTTCTACCACCCCCTCCTCTTCCGCTAAACGGTGACGACTTCAATTGAACGTTAAGTAATTTTCATGTAGTTTCTGGTTTCATATCATTCTCTTCTATAGCAATTTCATTGTCTGACTCATCTATATCGCACTATACAAAAATTTGTCCTTTTTCCTTAACCATTTCACCCCAAGCAAGGCAATAAAGCCACTGAGACGCAAAAGGTTACTGAGTGTGAAAAGATATGAGAAAAAGTAAAACGTTTTTAAGGAGAGAGAACAACAGAAGAAGAAGAATTATGAAGATACAAAATAACGGTTGACATTTACATTTTTGAAGATCAAAGTTGACTGGAAAGCAAGAGACCGGAAGAGAGTTCCACAAGCGAGAAGTGCGAGAGAAGAAACTGTTAGGATAGGACTTACGGTTACATTTAGAAATTTAAACTGTAAAAATATGAGACCTAGTATTGCGCTGAAATTCATAAAGTCGAAGTAGCAAAAGAGAAAGCTCACCAGAACAATTACCATGAAAGTATTTATAGAAAAGGCACGGCGAATCTATGTTACGGTGACGGGAAAATAGCTCAAGCTCAGATGCCATGTCAGGACCGATACCATTTCTGATCATTCTTTGGATTTTATCAAGAATCTTTAAATACATAATAAAAGCACCAGACCTGATGTGACAGCAGTATTCAATGTATAGACGAATGGTAGACTTATAAATGTGTAAGATAGATTCTGCCGGGAAAATTGTCCAACACAGTGAGCTAACTTAGCAATTTATTTAATATAATCTTTCATCTTATGCGAAGGGAAAACGTTAGCCTGAGAAGGCGCAAAGAAACGCTCTCCTGGAGGTTAGCATCAGTCATATTGGTGGAAGGCAAAAACGTTTCTGCCGGACAATTAAGAGAGCCGTTTCGTTTTGTAGGCGTTAAAACTAACAAGACATTCCTTGCCCTAGTTACCAACAGAATGTCGGCCATTTTTGAGATCTGCTGTAAATTCGACTTTATCGAACCGATTCGACTTACCATTAACACAGGAGTGAATAGTTGCGTCATTAACATAAATACCATCTTAAAAATTAATGACATCGGAAGGTCGTCGATGAAAATTAGGAGTAACGTAGGTTCAAAAATAGAGCCCTCGGTGAAACTCGCATTGATGCAAAAAGATTTGGAAGAGTGGCCGTTCAAGACCACTTGCATTTCGTGATTTGATAAGAATCAATCAAAAGTTCATCCAGGAATACGATAAGATTTCAACTTGGGAAGAAGACCATTATAACAAATCATGATAAACACCTTCGAGACATTTAAAGCAACAACTCGATCTTCACCATTTTTCTAAAGCTTGAGAGACATTTTTAAAAAATAACTTTTAAATAAATCAGTCATATCTATCTATCTATCTATCTATCTATCTATCTATCTATCTATCTATCTATCTATCTATCTCATTCTGTCCGAATCTATCTATCTATCTATCTATCTATCTATCTATCTATCTATCTATCTATCTATCTCATTCTGTCCGAATCTATCTATCTATCTATCTATCTATCTATCTATCTATCTATCTATCTATCTATCTATCTATCTATCTCATTCTGTCCGAATCTATCTATCTATCTATCTATCTATCTATCTATCTATCTATCTATCTATCTGTCTGTCTGTCTGTTCATATTTATATTTATATGTGAGCGTGTGCACATTTTTTTAAGTTTAAGATTGCTAAAAACCTGATTTAAAAATATCCATTAACATTTTAGTTATATTATGTTTCGAGGAAGAAGAAGAAGAAGAAGAAGAAGAAGAAGAAGAAGAAGAAGAAGAAGAAGAAGATTGGTTGATGAAGTTGTAGGAGATTGAAATAAAAACAAAAAAACAGATTGAGAAAAAAAGGAATTAGATGGTAAGAAGCAGCTCATAGCCGATAATCTCAACAGGAAAGCGGCGATAAACAAAGCCATCACCGGTGGAAATGTGGGTAATGCAAGAAATAATTCATTTTCAAATCTCTCTGACTAGATTCACTGATAAATCCGTGGAGCCATCTTTTTTTTTACTTGATTTCCCATTATGAAGGGGGTTTCTTTAAAAAGGAGAAAAAACTCTTTGACGCTGCTTTTCATTTTCTTTTTTTCTTCTCCTATTGAAAACATGAAAAATCGAAAGGGCATTGCGATGAAATCAACAGCAAAAAAAAAGAGAAAATTTGAATAAAAACACGAAAATATTTTAATTATATTTTCTTCTTCAACAGGGTTTCATTTTATTATAATAATTTTTATTAGTAGTAGTATTAGTAATAGTAGTAATCGTACTCATATATTTTTATGTTCGTACCGGTTCTCTGGCATTTGTAATTGAATATTGAGCGGCAACAAATTTCCTCAAATCTCCAGTACCATCCTCAGTATCTTCGCATATGCCAACGACGCCATTATTCGTGCAGCTCCTGTCATCAAAATCAAACAATCTAGGTTCGATTGTTTTGGGTATGACTCCAATGGGGATTTACACAATTCTGCTATTATTCTTTTTGTACTTGTTGAGATTTCATACTAGCCACTTTCAATGAAGATCAAGTGACAACAAGTCTCTCAGTTTTCCAGCACTTTCCGTATTATAATACAGTTGGCGCGGTGGGTGGATAAATATTCGTACCCCATGAAATTTTTGAATTAACATACTTATAAAATATGAAAAAGCTTAAAATCGATACAATATTTCTATACCATTGCATAATGCCGCACTATGCAATGAAATAATAAGAAAACTTTCATAAATGAAATTATGTGTTATTTATAACATTTCAAGGCGAAAAAAGTATTCGTAAAAAATTAATGAAACGCGCTGACGAATCAGGCCAGAGATAGGACAAGAACAGTGAACGCGATATTCATGCTCAGAAGGCTATCAGAAAGGGCGATACAGATGCAGAAGAACGCCTATGTTGCATAGACTACGCAAAGGCCTTCGACAAAGTACGCCACAAGGATCTGATGGAACTGCTCAGCAACCTTGATATATTCGGGAAAGATAACAGAATAATCAAGAATCTGTACTGGGAGCAAACATCATGCATGCGCATAGAGAACGAATTCAGTGAATATACAAAAATAGAAAGAGGCGTAAGGCAAGGATGTGTCTTCTCACCGGACCTATTCAACCTATACAGCGAGGTAATTCTGAGAGAATTGGAAACCCTAGCGGGATTTAGTATCAGCGGCCACAATCTTAACAACATAAGATATGCAGATGACACAGTACTGATAGCAGACACGGAAAAGAGACTACAAAACCTCCTACAGAAGGTAGCGAAGGAGAGCGAGAAGAAAGGACTAAGCATAATCTACATGAAGACAGAATGCATGGTTATCAATAAAAAGATGAGAGCCTGAAATGCGATTTGCAGGTCGGGGAAACTAAAATCAAGCAGGTGCGTAAGTTTAAATATCTGGGAAGTGTTTTGACGGAGGACGTTTAAGGATGACACTGAGAAACATAGGCGTACTGGGTTGGCCAAGGGCGCATTCCAAAAGCTGGGCAGAGTTTTGTGATACAATCAGATCTCTTTGGTAACAAAGAAAAGAACACCGAGCTGTCACATGGCATCTGTTCTTATTTTGCGGTAGCGAATGTTGGACGATTTCCTCAAAGATGAAGAAGAGACTCGAGGCGACGGAGATGGGGTTCTACAGAAGGATTGTGAGGATATCATGGACTGAGTGTGTGAGCAACGGTGAGGTCTTGGAGAGGATACAAACAAGGAGGAGGCTTATATTTAACATCAGGAAGAGGCAGCAGAAGTTTCTGGGACAGGTAATGAGAAAGGAGGGCCTAGAGAATCTGATACTCACAGGTCGAATGGAAAGAAAGAAAGACAAGAGAAAGTAACGCATGACATACCTGGCGGGCTTAAGCAAGCGAATGACAGAACGTGGTCTGGGGGATTGAGAGATACAAAGGATAGGAGGAAGTGGAGAGCCATGATCGCCTACGTCCTTTATGAAAAAGAGGGAAAGTCTAAAAACGAAATAGTCTATACTTTAAAGAAATAATAAATTTCGGCGACTATTTTGGAACTGAAAGAGTTTCGCATTTTCAGTCGATGACTGTGCTTGATGTTCGAGAAAAATAAAAGTCAGCTTTTTAAATATTCATTTTTTTACGCACCTAAGTAAGGCCTTCCCATGAAAAATGGCGTAAAATCGTGTTATACGTAATAGCAGAGCATTGGCAAGAAAGATAAAAAAACAACATATATATATATATATATATATATATATATATATGTATATGTATATATATATATATGTATGTGTGTGTGTGTGTGTGTGTAGCATACATAAATGCACACAGCAGGAAACAAGAAAAAATATTTCCTTTCGCATCATAATTTCACTACACAGAGTTCAAATTAGTGAAATGTTGGAAATAAGTTTTGCAGAGAAAGGAAACATTAAATCCTCCCCACACAGAAAATATATAACCACACTATTTCAATTATCTACAGGGAACGGAATTGATATATGTTAATCTAAAATAAACTAAAAAATAGGTGTAGCCAGTGAATAAAAAGAAGTTGATGTTCTTCCGTTGTCAGTAATTCGAATCGGGATTTTTTGTGCACTTACCTTATTTAACATAAAAATAAATATGGGCTCGTGGCCAAGTGGTTAGAACATTCGCATTCTGACCCTGAAACCCCGGGTTCGATTTGCCAGGATGATGACATCGGGCTGGAGAGGTTCGATCCTAGCGAGCGGCACCTTTGGAAAGTGACTGAAAACCATACCACGGGTTGACTTGTGAGTGAAAATGAGTAGACGGAACTCTTGGGGACCGTCGATAGCTGTGCTAGAAACTAAGTCACAAGTCATCGTGGCCGAGGGCATGAGCGTGTTGGCCTTGTTCAAATTGTTGATCACGCTCGATATCACGCTATTCTCCCAGCATAGTTGCAGTATAAAACATAGGTGGGCTCTGTGGGTGTTGAATAAGCACAAAATGCGCCTGAGCAAGCGTATGCAATAGGGATTACCTCGAATACGTTTGGCCAGATAAAAAATTGGCGTAACACAATCTTTATAGATAAATTCCCTCAATTGTTAACATATATGCTGTTCGTTTCAAAGACCAGTCTACAAGAATAATTTTCTGGCATGGATATTTCTTATTTCTTACAGCGTTTCGACAGTTTTGCCCTTAGGTCCTCATTTTTCAGCCTGGTAAATAACTCTCAATGACGTCACCTATTCTTTTACAGTAATAGTAATATATATATATATATGACGTCACACATTATGAAATGGACATTTGTCATTAATATCTGCTCGATGCGTATCCAAATGTAAACAAATGACGTCACACATTATGAAGTGGACAAAGTCCGACAATTATTTTAAGACTTTTTATAAACATAAAAAAATGTCTTAAAATGAATGTACGAGAGAAAATCATGGAGAATTGTAGTTTAAAAACAGTCAATTCGACCATGCTAACCGAAACGCTCCTCTGTGGCTCCATCGGTAAAGCACGTTAGGCTATATGACGGTTCTGTATAAGATACAGGTTCGATTCCTGTCGGAGGACGCATATTTTCTATGAAAATTTCTCGAACATTCAAGCCGGTAAATATCGTTAATACTGTTTATTATAAACAGAGCATTTACTTAAACATTTGTATCTATAAAAAAACGTATATATATATATATATATATATATATATATATATATATATATATATATATATGTATGTATGTGTGTGTATATATTTAGACAGCAATTTTTCATTGATGCATGTTTCATTAAATAATATAGACAAGTTTTGTCTATTTATTTTAAGTAAGTTCCTTTCATATTGTCTTTTCATGCAACAAAAACAGACTATCATTATTTGTCCGTGTATTGGTTGATATATTGAAATGTAATTGTCATAATGGCTTATGTAAGCCGAACGCTTAGATAGGATTAAAACATGTATCAATATGGTGATTTCCTTTCTTCTTTCAATGATAATGTGATTAAGCTTATCAGACAATATGAAAGGAACTTATTTCAAATAAATAGACAAAACTTGGCTATATTATTTAATGAAACATGTATTAATGAATATATATATATATATATATATATATATATATATATATATATATATATATATATGAAATTGTCTGTTTATCGGCCAGGGAATTCAGAAAGGTTGTCGGTTCATCCAAGAAGCCCATCCCAAAATATGATGTCTGTCAAACACTGCGAAGTAGGCAAGACAAGAACTGTCTTGCAACCTGGCGTCTCTCTCTAAATCTACCTTTTTGTTTGTCTCTGCCAGTTACTGTCTGTTCATATTTATTTATGAACTACCAGATTCCACAAATCTCTCATCTTCCTCCGTGAGAGTGTCCATGTATCAATCTGGTCGAGTTATCGGTGAAGTATCATCCAATATTTTGTAACTGCTTAGCAAAAGTTGAATATGGCGAAAGAAATTTCGGCCGCGTCCAACGACATCACTTCAGCTGTGGACTCAAGTGGACTCTGACCGTATTAATTCTTCGTGATGAGTTGAACATTCCATCACAATAGTCATTTCCCGGTCCGGCATTGCCAGTCATTCAGTCCTAGTCAAGTAGTTTCCAGAAATCAAGGTCAATGTAAGTCAGTAAAGTACGAGTTTGTGTTATACGGAAACGGTAGAGAAACAGAAGAAGACAGAGACAGTAAAATGGCGACAGACACGCAGAGAAGAAGAAGCGGTGAGTGTTTGCTTTGGCCAACAGAAATTTGTCCTAGTTTGGTATAAGGTCAAATTCAAGAACAATTTTCATAATGCGTCAGTCTCATTCATATAGATCCAGCTCGTTCGTTTATAAATTAAAATATAGTTGCATGATCCAATTGATGCCAGTCATTCCGACATACTAGATTTAAGCGTCTGTATAAAAAAAACGAAGATTTTACAAACATGGGAATGTATTAAGAGCTAAATAGTAAGAAAACTATATTTGCCGATCGAATTCATTCGATCATGGAAGCAAAAATATATAAATAGAGCTTAGTGTCCAGAGTCTTTCAGGCAGATCCTCCCTTTGAACGAAGATGGTGTCCGCCACAGTGCCTGAGACAAAAGGCATTGTTTATTCTCAAATCGCATTCTCAAATTGCATGTATTTTTATCAGTGGGAGCTTGTCCTATTCCTGGAAGAATTGGGTAATTTTGATTGTTGGAAGCTGCTTTTTTGTTCTAAATAAATTGATTTAATATAAAGAGTACACTGTGAAAAGATTTCCGACTGTCATGACAAGAAATGTTTTGATGGGAGGTGACAGATATTTTCGATAGAGCCTGACCAATTGAAACGCTTTCCAAAAAACAAAAATCTGAAAACTTTTAGTTGCACATATGCAAGTATATATATATATATATATATATATATATATATATATATATATATATATATATTAAGTTAAAAAATCCGTTGGTATATAATCCAAGTGGAGCCTAGTAATATAAAATATTACAACTGAATCACAAAAAAGACCTCAATGTATTTTATTTAATATAGACTGGGGTTGAATAAGTGATCGTACACATGAAAATATTTCATATCTTTATTTGTAACATATTAAATGAACAAAACTGTAATATATCTACTGTATCAAATTGCATACTAAAAATGTATGCATATAAAACTAAATAATATTCCAAGAAAATATAGCAATATTTAAATTTTTAGGCGTTTAAAAATGATCGTACAGCAGAACAAAAACATGTTTTCTCCATTTAATATTTTGTAGCAAAGCCTTTATTAAGTTCAACAGCAACCAATCTCTTCCTGTAGTCT
The DNA here is from genome assembly GCA_964036315.1 of Acanthosepion esculentum. Taxonomy (NCBI): domain Eukaryota; kingdom Metazoa; phylum Mollusca; class Cephalopoda; order Sepiida; family Sepiidae; genus Acanthosepion; species Acanthosepion esculentum. The sequence continues at coordinate 2,671,903 of OZ038483.1, read as the reverse complement.
TTAATTAACGATTCGCATACTTTAGTAGGTATTTTGTCCCATTCTTCCTGAGTAATTGTCTTCAGGTTTTTGATGTTTGTTGGACCTCTATCACGGATCTTATTTTTCAAAAACCGCCATGAATTCTCTATTGGATTCAAATCCGGTGACTTACTGGGCCATTGTAAGATGTTAACGTTGTTATTAGCAAGCCAATTCTTTGTACTCTTAGCAGTATGCTTGGGATCATTGTCCTGCTGGAAAATCCAATCAGGAGGAAGCCCAAGATTCTCTACAGAAAGTGATAAATTTTCGCTTAGGATTTGTTGATATTTTTCTGTATTCATTCTACCGTCTATAATTGCTAGTTTGCCAACACCTTGCATCGAAAAGCAGCCCCAAACCATGATACTACCCCCACCAAATTTGACTGTTGGTATGATGTTCTTGAGTGCGTATGCTTTACCGTCTTTCATCCATACATGATTCAGGGAATTGCAACCAAACAACTCAATTTTACTCTCATCTGTCGCAAATTTCAACCTGGCATCTCTATGCCGTTTCAGAAGGAGTGATGCCTTTCTTGGGGAGCGCGAATTTATACCCTCTCTGCATAGTTCATTACTAATCGTTTGCTTAGTTACGTTAACTCCTGACAAACTCAGATCATTCTGAAGGCCTTGTCTGATGTTCTTAGTATTAGTGAACTCATATTCAGAATGGCCAGAGGTTGTCAGAGTAAAAGACAGAAAAGAGCTATATTCTCAAGGAACGGAGTACGCCAAACAATCGTCACCGACAATGCACTCGAATTTCGCGATGAGAACTTATATCCATGGTTAAAACAGATTGGATGCCTCCTATACAAGACACCACCATATCACCCCAATCTAATGTAATTGCGGAAAGAATGGTACAGACTGTAAAAATGGGATTAAAAGCATTGTCACCGCTTAAAGAAAGCACAGAAGCGTATCTACTAAAAATGCCCCTCAGTTACAGATTCATTCCACATACAGGAAGAAAACTAAGGTCTTTGGCATTAATGGGAAGACAAATCAGAGCCTTCATAAGTATGTTCTTTGCAATGAAAGAAAAGGTATGGTATAGAAAGAATAAAGAGGCTGATCCAGAAGAAGGAAATTTCATGATACTAAAAGAACACAACACAGCTATACTTGAGAAAAAGGGACAACATATACTGGCACATGCAGATCATTTCAGAAGCAGAAACGAACTGGATGACGTAGAAGTGGAAGATTAAGAACAAGAAGAGACAGAAAGTTACCAAAATGTAACTGAGCAGGAAATGGAAGAAAGTGAGAATAAAAAGACAGACGAATATGAAGAAGAAAATGAAAAGGGACTGGGATTACCATTAAAGGGAGGACAGCACAGTACGAAAATAATCAGGAATAGCAAAAGAAAAAAACATGAGTATACGACCTCTCCGATTCAGGGAGGTGTAGTATTGTATGCAAATAAGATAGACAAATGTAAACAGAGAACAACTGGTGAACATAATGGCATTGCTTAGCAAACCGGTGTACTAAACGTAACGCGGAGAACTGTGCTACGACTACTACTACACAGAGAGATATACCAAACATAACAATTAGGATGGTTGAAGCAAATACCAGTCGAAATATAGAGACCGAAAAAGAAGACTGTGAATTGTAGTGTAAATAATAGACATTGAACGAAAATCCTCGCCCGAGAACTTCAAACAATAAAACATAAAAATAAACATGTAGAAAGAGTTCTTTCCATTCGATCGAAAGATAAAACAAAGTTGATAGAAAAAAGTTAAGTTTTTGTCGAATGTGTCCCTTAGACTCTGCTTATTTTCGGGTTTGCGTAGGCGAAAGTTCGGAAGGAGCAATTGAACATTGGCAAACATTGCTTCGTTCCGTTTGATTGACCAATCAAGATACCTGTCCAACCCCACTTCTTTCAATTCCTGGTTAAATCAAGTCTAATCCAAAATGCAATTTGCTTTTTGTTTCAACATACTCCGAAATCTGTCCAAGCAAAACCCAGGAGATTGTTATCTTTTTCATTTTTAGTCAACCTTGCGGGGAATTTGGCACTTGGCCCTTGATCAATCGATTGATGCAGGGTGGAAAGGAATATCAGAGGGAAAGAAGAATCGATTTTAGTATCAAATTAAATTGCTAAATTCATTTTTAGAAACGCCCCAGAAAGAGTTCAACTATAAAAGTGGTTTTATTTATGAAGATATCGTTGGAAAGTGTTGACAGGAAAGAGAGGGAGAGAGAGAGAGAGAGAGAGAGAGAGAGAGAGAGAGAGAGAGAGAGAGAGACGGACTGTGTGAGAAATGGAAAGAAAGTAGAAACAGAAAAGAGGATTTTATTTTCAATTTTACAAGTATATTAACAAATAAAATGACAAGAGGAAAAACTAAAACAAGTAATGGTGAGAATTTGTTTCAATTTCCTGTACCAAAACTCAATTAATATGAAGCTCGAGAGACCGTCAAGCTATAGTCTTTTAGTAAAGAAATCGATAATGGTGAATGAGGTTTGTGCTAGGAATGGAAGAAAGGTTCGTAAGAAATAACAATTATGAGGATAAGGAGAAGAAAAGACTATTGGCTTTTGACTGGAAGAGGTCAAGACTGAAATATTAGGAGGAAGTGATAAAATGTTTGTTTCAACAGTTCTTGGGAGAAGGTTTCCTGGCAGGAATCTTCTTGCTGTATTTGGAAAACAGAGATTAATGTGAATGATTCGAAATTAAGTGGCAAAAGAACTTCCAGCTGTGAAGGTTCGAACTTGATATATATATATATATATATATATATATATATATAACTTGATATATATATATATATATATATATATATATATATATATAACTTGATATATATATATATATATATATATATATATATATATATATATATATATATATATATATAGTCAACAGACTCGTTGCATCACAGCTAATCAGTGTGGCTTTGACATCCGATCACTTCAGGCCGAGACCAAAACCCGACCAATTTGATATCAGTCGGAGATTCTAACCCATAGGCCATTGACGCCCGGCAGACAGAAGGGCGAATTTTTGCCTATTTATTTTTTCAGAAACACACCAGTCACTCAGAGAACTCAATCGCTAGGAGAGTCTTGCATTATCAGCAATAATAGTGACTGTTTATATATATATATATATATATATATATATATATATATATATATATATATATATATATATATATATAATATTAGTGGTAAATATACACATACATATGCAATCATATATCTAAAATATATATATATATATATATATACATACACATACATATATGCATAAAAAATAATTCCAAGGGGATAGAATCCAGGTAGAAGTCAATGTCCAGGACAGAGTAAGGATATAATAAAAAGACTTAAACACTAATATTCCATGTTCATAATTTATTCCATTGGATCGTAAATACGATCCAATTCATCAGATACGTCTGATGAATTGGATCGTATTTACGATTCCAATGGAATAAATTATGACCATAGAATATTAGTGTTTAAGTCTTTTTATTATATCTATATCTATATCTATATCTATCTATCTATCTATCTATCTATATATATATATATATATATATATATATATATATATATATATATTCTCGTAGGTTGGGCACGTTGGAAGAAAGGGAAATTGTCGGCTGCTACTTATTAACGCACTTCACTGTGAATTGAGTACTCTGGCAGCCGGTAGCTGATGAGCTATGATGCAGCGATATATATATATATATATATATATATATATATATATATATATATATATATATATATATATATGGAAACCTGGTTGAAACGCAATTTCGTTAAACGGTACAAGAGGGAAAATAATATTTCATGCCTTCGCTGGTATTCTTTAGTAATATGACCTCTTTTCTACGAATATCTAAAAGTTAAATTTCAAACCTAGCTTAAGATGAAGTGGGTGGCATTTAAATATTATCCTGCAGGACAGCGCTCCAACCAAATCTGTTATGGCAACTAACTCATGTTATGATGTGTCGACAATGTTCCCAAATCTAAACCCCATTTAGAAGATGTGGCCCACTGGCAAGAGATGTATTTATGAGTTCAGAATATTGTTTTCAATGCCGTTACCTCTAAATAAATTCTAAAATTATTTTCTTCTGACATTCAAATCATAGTAAATAAAAGTTATAATTAATATCTACTGTTTTAATCATTTTTTGTTGCTCTCAGTTTTTGCACTGAAAAGTTTTTTATGCCTTTTATTTCTTGTGTTTTTTCTTTGGCTTTTATTTATCGTCATTACATTTTGAGATGATTGTTTAAAAAGTCGGACAGTTTAATTTCTTTTTAATTAAAACATGAACCTAATTCTATTTGATGCTGAGGTCAAAAATTATTTGATATCCTTTTCTGATGTTGATTATACCTGTGAGTAAAAGAGTCTCCTGACACGATGATATGGCGACGTCTTCTAGCCAAACTCTTATTCTGATAAAAATGATTCGAAACAAAAGGTGACAAAAGAAGAAACACCTTAAATCTAAACTAACTTCAAGTTGCAGGATTTCTGCTACAAGCCTCAGTTGCCATTGAAGAACGTCAGACAAAATCTAGCCGAACATGCTAAGTTATTTTTAATGAAGAGAATTCAGTATGGATATAATCTCAGATGGATTTTCTTTTTTGTTTTACAATATGTATTTCTGTGAAATTAAAGAAAATGTGGCACAAGGCCTAAAAAAAGGGATGGGAAAAAGGACGGTCTTCATCTGTCTTAATTTTAAACTTACCTAGCCACAAGCACTGACCCATGCATACAAACAATATTCCTAACACCAAAACAACATATTCTTACTAACCTTTCTTACTACATTCACCATAATACCTCGTTGTCTCAATGAAAATCCTAAATAGTCCCCATATGTACTAAATCGTCGTATGTGGGGGGGGACAACAAATTAAAAAGATCCCCAATGAGTATAGACAATATGAATTAATCTATTTACAAGAAACTAAACAAAATCATTATTAGTAATAAAAACCTCACAATACTTAAATGTGGCAGAAATATCAGTTCACTGGACGAAATCAATGCGGGCCTATAAGAATCTAAAATACATTCATTCATCCTTAGCACTCACACAGACACGCACTCATCCACACACAACAACAAAAACGAAAAACACACACAGACGAAAAAGAAACGAAAAGCGCCCCGCATCCACCAGAGAACTGGCATCACTGACCACCTAACGAGGGAGGGGATGGGGAATTAAACCAAAGAAAAAATCGGGACAGAAATAAAAGGGGCCAATGAGCAAACAGACCCTAGCTAAGTTTACTGGGGGAAAAAAGGAAAAATGCCATTCTAGGTCAGTCCCTTTTACTCGACACAACCGCGCAAGAGTCACCCACCTTTTGCCAAATTCTGATGAGGTGAACCGCCGCCTTTCCGTCCTAATTCTTGACTTTAAGCTGATGCTTAAAGAACAATATCAGTTGGGAAGAAGTGAACTTCTCGCCCTCATAGAATTCCTTCTATCAGTTGTGTCTCTGTCCTTGGACAGAGTGCGCTCAGGGTCTTCTCTCTCAAAGGGCAGACGGGCAACTGAGAAAATAATACTGAGTGGTGCCCAACCCTGGGGAACAGCTGCCCGAGGCCGCGCCCTCCCACTGCACAAGAGGGAGGGGTCAGTGCTCGCACCGAGGCCAGCGCAACCGACGGTTGCGGGAGCTGTGGGCAATTTTTGTCCCCGCCTGAGTGCACGCGCTCGGGTCCCCACTTTAAAAAGACCTTGTGTCACATCTCATTCTCGTGGGGGAATGAGTAAACACCTCATAGAATTCCTTCTTAGGCGTTGTCCAAATCACGACTCTCATAGCCTCGAATATTTTTTTGTTTTACATTTAATGTGCTATGATAGCGAAGGTTTTATACCGTAGTTGGCATTATTCTGACGTCATTTGCACTTGCAAATTATTTTCCCTTTTTCTTTCTATGAATATTTCTTATAATCATCCTTTTTTCTCACTTCTTCTTTTTCTCATTTCTTATTCGTTCATCTACAATAATGCTTTTCGCTTTTTCTTTCTTGAAGCATTTGCTAAAGTTATGACCGTCCTTTTCGCTCTTCTGGTTTTTGGATTCTTAATTTATTCTTGAATATACTTTAATGGATTCCGAAATATTTACAGAAATTTATCGAAAATTATTTTATTTTATGAATTTTCAATAGTTTTAAATTCGGTATTCTACATCCGTGTTTTTAGATGTGTCTGTGTGTTTTAGCGAGAGTTGTAAGGGGACTTTTTCATTTCGAATAATTTGTTTTCCCAGCAATTTACCCTCAGGGTAAATATTTGATATTTTAGCCTAACGGATGGAAGATTCATTGGTTGAAAACAAAATGCTTCGATAAAAACACAAAACAAACTGATTTTAAATTCAGTCAGAGATATTTGTAATTATGGTAAAATTCTACTCATAAAAACAACTTGTGAAATTGCCAATTTTATATTTTCAAGCTTGAAAACTCAAAGAGGTAACTTGCCGTTGGCAAGATTGGGTAGTGTTTACTTAAACACTTTGTGCATGCAAAAAGGATAACGTATTACCCAAAAAACACATCGGCAACGTTATCAGTCCTGATCTGGCATCTCGGCTTCAGACACTGTCCAACCGGCGTAACTTAGCTTCCCTTTACCTTTTCTATAAATATTTTCATTCTAATTGTTCTGATGAGCTTTCCTCGTTGGTACCTCAACATCACAAATTTAAGAGTAGTACAGGATTGGCAGTTAGGTCTCATAATTTTACCGTTGAATTGCTAGTTGTATCATATCTGTTAATAATTTCTTCTCTCGCACTTCCCACCTGCGGAACTCTCTTCCGGTTTCTTGCTTTCCTGTTGACTACGATCTTCAAACATTTAAATACAACATCAATCGTCATCTTCCGTCTCTTTGAATCCAGTTTTTATTATCCTATCTCTTTTCTTTCCTTCTCTGTAACGCAATTGGATCCTTGTAAATTTTATTACCTGGCGTGCGTTGAAATGATTAAAAGATAAAACGCAAACCCCCCCAAAAACACCAAATATATATATATAAAACAGCACTAACGCAACGCACATAGATATATAAAAACACATTATAAAGAAAACAAATTAACGAGGATTGGATGTAACAAAATCCTTGAAACTCCGAGTACAGGTTCTTAAATGTGAAGTGAACTGTTTCATAATGTCAATAACAATTATTATTACTGCATGTATTGATATTGAAGTCTGCATTTGCATTGAATACGTTGCGTTTCAAATTTGCCCTGATCGATTAAGATCACAGTTACAATACGTTTGTATCTGTAATTCACCAATGAGGATGATCTCGGAGAAAATTCAAAGTAGTTGGATAGGAAAAACTACGGCACCTGCTTGATGAATTTCATCTTAACATCAAGAAACTGGTTAAAGAACAGGAAAGGATCAGTATAAAATTTAATAGACATAATATGTCTGTATTATTTAATGGATAATCTAGATATATTATGCCTATTTATTTTATTTAAATCCCCTCAAATTCACGGATCATTTACTTGGTGCTGTTACGTAACTGAGTAAGAAAGACGGCGTAGTTTTGGTAATTTCTTTTATTTTCACAAGTACTTTCAATCTCATCCAAGATCATCTTCAGGGGTGAATTGCTAAGACAACAAAATTAATGTAATTGATAGTTGTGAATGGAAAAATCGAAAAAACAGTGCCCAGAATGCAAGACCAATTTGACAAACGTTCTTTTCACCGATGAATCCCTTGCTGGATCAATAGTAGGGTGGAGGTTTACGGAAATCACCCTCATAGATTGAGATGCCATCAAAGCGGAAGTGATGTTCTTGGATCGGATGACAGATAAACAAAATGTGGTGGGGATCGATGAGAAGTTACAGAAGGTTTAAGATGACTGTGGAGTTATATCATGTTGACCTGTTTTGTTGGACACACATGGAAGGGTTAGGCTTAGAACAGGAAAGGATCAGTATAAAAATTAATAGATATAATATATCTATATTATTGAATGGATAATCGAGATATATTATACCTATTTATTTTATTTAAATCCCCTCAAATTCTAAAAGGCTTCTAAAAGAAGCCTAACGCTTTCCCAAAGATGATTCTATTCCAGCGATTTTACATTACATTCGGTGGAGAGAACGAATGAATGGCGTTCAAACACATTCTTTTGGTGAAACGGCTGTCTTGTTTGCTCGACCATAACATATTTAAAATCTATGGCGTATTCTGAAGAGGGAGGTATATATTGGCCGACGGTAATTTACCAGAAATGATTAACTTTCGAATTCTATTCTCTATGTTGTGCAGTTCGGTTCATATGATGAAATATAAGAGCAGCTTTCAAAATCAATGGCTGAACGACTTGTAAAACAAATTTCCAATCATGAAGCCAACATTTCACATTAATGTTGTCTTTATAATTTGGTTTTCTTTACAGTGTCTCATTTTCCAATTTTTTGGATTCAAACATTTTCTGTATAAGAAATTAGGTATATTATATTTTAATTAATAATTACAAAAATATTTTATGCAGATTCAGAAAAAAAGTATGTAATGACGTGAAATAAAACCTATCAAAAATTTGTAAAACTACTTCCATACAATACTAGTGATATGTATGTATATATGTATGTATATGTATGTATGTATGAATGTATGTATATATGTATGTACGTATATATGTATGTATGTATATATGTATATATATGTATATATGTATGTATGTATATATATGTATGTATGACGGTATGTATATATGTATGCATATATGTATATAAGTATGTATATATGTATGTATATATGTATGTATATATGTATGTATATGCACATATGTATACAGGAATGTATGTATATATGTATGTATGTATATATGTATGCATGTATGTATGTATATATGTATATATGTATGCATGTATGTATGTATATATGTATGTATGTATATGTATATATGTATGTATGCATATATATATATGTATGTATGTATGAATGTATGTATATATGTAGGCATGTATCTATGAATGTAAGGATATATGTATGCATGTATATATGTATGTGTTAATGTATGTATATATGTATGTATGTATGCATATATGCATATATATATGTATTTATATATGTATATATATGTATGTATGCATGAATGTATGTAGATATGTATGCATGCACATATGTATTCATGAATGTATGTATATATGTATGTATATATGTATGTATATATCTATGTATATATGTATGTATATATGTATGTATGTATATATGTATGTATGTATATATGTATGTATATATGTATGTATGCATATATGCATGTCCGTATGAATGTATGTATATATGTATGCATATATGTATGTAAGTATGTATGAATGTATGTATACATATATGTATATATGTATGTATGTAAAAAATATGTATATATGTATGCATGTATATATGTATGAATATATGTATGAATGTATGTATATATGTATGTACATACGTATGTATGTATATATATGTATATATACATGTATGTATGTATATATGTATGTATATATGCATGTATGTATATATATGTATATATATATGTATGTATATATGATATTTATGCACATATATATACATGAATGTAGGGATTTATGTATGTATATATGTATGTATATATCTATTTATATATGTATGTATATATATATGTATGTATATATGTATGTATGTTTATATGTATGCACGTATGAATGTATGCATATATGTATATATGTATGTATGTATTTTTGTATGTATATATGTATGTATTTTTGTATGTATATATGTACGTATGTATGCATATATGTATATATATATACGTATATATGTATGTATGTATATATATGTATGTATATATGTATGTATATATGTATGTATATATGCATGTATATATGTATGTATACATGAATGTATGTATATATCTATGTATATATCTATGTATATATCTATGTATATATGTATGTTTGAATATATGTATGTATGTATATATGAATGAATGTATATATGTATGTATATATGTATGTATGTATGTATGTATGTATGTGTGTGTGTGTGTATGTATACTAAAGCCTCTCAGCGTTAATGTTGAAGACTAGGAAACAGTTGCTTGACATTGATCTGTCTGGAGAAGGTTGATTTGGGAACGATGCAACAATTTTGAGCAGAAGAGAATAGAACATTCCAAGAAAAAGCCCGCCATTAGGGGAGTATGAAACAGAATCAACAAACACTATTTTTGGAAAAGTCATCCTCTTCGCGACGGCTTTAGCCGATCACATGAGATCACACCAGAGAGGTCGGATGTAAACTCCTGTGAATGGCATCGTAACAGAAAACCTGCAGGTTACCTTTTGCGGTTTGTAAGCGTCATATAATTATACACAGGGACAGGCAAGTTTTCAACATCGGTAACACAGACAAACTTTAGGTTTGTCAAGTGTGTAAGAAGGTTTGTAGAAATGAAGCCGGCCTTAAGAACCACTTACGGCCTCACAGCAGATCATTGGCTCAGGTATAAGTGATAGACATAATGAAGTTCTGAATGAAAAGCACAAGACAAAAGCTACAAAGTAAAGAGGTGAAAATTATATATATATATATATATATATATATATATATATATATATATATATATATATATATATATTAGTATTATTATATTTTTATTATAAGAGATTCTAATAATAAAATTGCTACACAAAAGCTTGAAACATTTTTAATCACTGATTATCATCATCCTTAGTGAGAGTGGAAAATAAACAAGCTCACCCCTCTCTCTCTCTCTCTCTCCCTCCCTCACTCTCTATCACTCTCTCTCTATCACCCTCTCTCTATCACCCTCTCTCTTTATCAATTACACACACAAACACACACACACACACACACACGAGCACGCATGCACACATAGCTTGCGAGATAGTGTTATTTTGCCAATATGGCGTAACATAAGAATGTAGATATTTGTCTTAAAAAAACAAGAGAAATGGAGATTATAATTTCAAACAAATCTCAGAACTATAGACCAAATTTTCTGGTTTTGAGAAATGCCCCCTCCCCGCAAAAAAGACTTAAATCATACACTGAATTTGTTACACGTAAAAAAGTTGTTTATTATCGACCGAGAAGAGACAAGTTAAAATTTTGCAGAAATAACGAATTGGTGAAGGAAATGTTAAGAAGATGAAGCAGAAGAAGAAGAAGAAGAAGAAGAAGAAGAAGAAGAAGAAGAAGAAGAAGAGAAAGAAGAAGATTTTGTAAGGATGATGAAGTGTTAAAAAAAAATAAGAAACAGAAATTTCTGTCAAAAGGAAGCAGAAACTAGTGAAAGAGAAAAATGTGTGAAAATAAGAAAAAAAAAAGAAACCATTAAAAATGATCAAAAAAACTTTGAAAAATGAAATATACCAATAATGAAAAATAGTAAAATTAAAATTATTAAAATTAATAATAAAACAAAATAACTAAAATAAAAATAACCTGAATAAAGTAATTGAATAAATGTAAGAAAATACGATTAACTTCTATTTTTGATAAAACCGTTTTTTTAAGGCGGTAGAAAGAGAAGAATTAGAAATGTCTTGTTGCGTCAAGACAGTTTCTGAGTGAAATTTGATTCCAAGAATCTGGTTTTCGCAATTAGAAAGACTTTATCTTCATTTCCTGTCACAGTGCCAGATGGACGCTTATTGTTCTACACAACAATAGAAACAATTTTTAAAGGTGAAGAATAGACGCCATTTTGGATCTGTTAAAAAGAGACGCTTCTAGAATCTTTTACCAGTTAAAAAAAATTAAATCCTAAACAGAAATCTCACATTATTGGCGGACGGATCATTGGAAAATAAGATTCAAAGGCATATTTCTTCATTTTTGAAAAAGATTTCGTTTTAGCTTTTTTTAGTGTTTTTCCTTTGCACCGTCAAAGATGTCTACAGTTTTTATATACACCATGTCAGTGTGCTGCTTGCAATTTGGCATATAAACTTTTGAAACTGGATATATAATAATAATAATAATAATAATAATAATAATAATAATAATCAATAAGAAAACCTTAAAGATTAATTTCGGTTTTAATTTATTTCGTGAATATCTATATATTCATCTTTTCAGCCCGAAATCTTTTAGTAAATTTAGCAAGGTATTTGCGAGGAATATACAGATATTCACGAAATAAATTATTACCGAAATGATTCTTTAAGTTTTTCTTCTTTATTATTATTATTATTATGCTCTGTAGTGTGCATTGAGCTCTCCCTAATTCAATATCCTCCTATTCCTCTTGGAATTATCCCTATCAGTCACAAATTGGTAATATATATATATATATATATATATATATATATATATGAAGAAAAACAGACTACTTTATGGCTCCATGTAATCATTTATTTATTTCACCATAGCCCTTTTAAAGGACGCTGGATCATCAGACATCACTTCCAAAAAGTGAAACGAAAAATGAAATGAAAATTAACACTTTTGACGGGTAGTATTAAGTTTATGTAATTTAACAGAGAGGCTAGTGAGGAGTGGTGTGAGAGACATGATCGAATTTAGAGAGGGTCTGTTTCAATATTTCTATCTATCATACTTAGTATTAGGGGAGGAGGGACCAGACATTGACCCATTTAATCGGTTAACTTAACTTACACCCCAATGCGATCGTTTAAGTGAACTTTTGAGTACTTTTCCCATAAATATAGCACACACCTAAAACTATATTTTTATCGTATAATTTGAGGAATCCCTTTTTAGAATTGTAAAAAAAATGCAATAGATTTATGTACTGTCACTGAAAACTCATTTTTTGTACATTGACCAACTCACACAGAAAACAAGTTAATTTTTCTACGAAACCGAGGTCCGATTATTTAAATGTTTGGTATTTATACATTAACCAACCAGCGACGTTGTATGTGACGCGCGGTGTTCTTTGAATTGGCAGACCATAAAATATCTCTTAAAATAAAATTTTGGAGGTTCTCTTCAAAATATGATCGACAATATTTTCCCTCCTTTAAAGGAATATTTAAAAATTGGGAAAATATATATGAGCGAAATTTTAGTTTCTCCCGGAGCCGATTAATTTCTGATCAATTCTTTTCTGTGAACCTAAGACCCTGGTGTTTGTTCGATCGTTTTTTACACAAACAAAACTGAAATTCGTACACTTAATTATTCACATCTTTCGCCTATTTATTCGAGAATACAACATTACCAATATTAGGTTTAGTGATAGTGACAACATTTCGCTTTGTTTACATGCGGCAACAGAAGTAACTAGCATTCCTCTGCCTTCTTTCATGACGTGAACTACAATTCATACACTTAGATAAACTAATGTAAAAACGTGTCACATACATATGTACACATGTAAATAGTTTCTATTTATGATGTAGTAACACAATTCATTTGGTTGTACTGTAAAAAAAAGATACACAAAAAATTTTGTGTGAAGTTGTTGGCGAAGAATCTTTGTAATTCAACTTGAAAGAAAAATAATATTTAAATAAATAAAAATTATTGAAATTTGTAGATCCGTGTCTGAAGATTATCTAAATTCTTCGTTTATACACGCATATTCCACAATATCATAAAGAAACAATTTATACAAAGAATTAATTAGTAATGTTAATGTGATTATTGGCAAAATCACTTCGCTAACAAGACTTAATGAGACATTAACTTAATATCAACTTTTCAAAATTCAAACGAAATTCTCACTTGATTAATTTGAGCAAGAACTCTAGCGTCACAGCATCACACACTCCAAAACATATTTAACTGTCAATAAATAGCATAATTTAAAATAAATAAAATCATCTTTCACTTTACACATATTTCGTCTTAGTGTTTGCCTATGTATGGGAAAATTCCTCTCTGATGATGACAATTTGAAATTGTTGAAAGTACTTGGCATGTGTCTTCCATCTGACAACTCGAATATAAGGATCTTATTATTCAAGGAATTGATAGTAAGTTAATAAGTGGAGGTAGAGGATTCCTCTGCATTCCCAAGTAACTCTTGTAAGACCTCTTTGCCATAAATTTTGCTTCTAACTCTACGTTAGACAATAAGGACTATCCCTTACCTGACTTCCCCCTCCTCACGGAGCATTAACTTTGTAATAATTAATAATTTAGCAGGGAGATAGAACATAGTCCAATACGTAACGTAACGTAGTCCATGTAAAGCTGACCTATATTAGGGGTGAAGTTTATGAAAGGTCAAAAATAAGGTAAAAGAAGCCAGGTAAATATAATTCGTAAAGGAAAGGTAAATCAGCATTTGGTAGTAAATTAATGAATGCTTAGATAATATTAGTTCCCGAGGAACGCCCAGTAACCCTGCTAGTACAATAATAACATCAATGGAAAAGTGGAGGGGGGTGATTTTCAAGAAATGTGTCTGCATTTTGGCATAAAATAATATCGGATGAATGAATTTTAATTCAGTCGCCTTTTCTTTTCACGGATTCTCTTCCCTCGGTGTCCATTAAAAAGCTTCGTTAGAAAATATTTGGGCAGCTTTTTTATAACTATTTTCTCCTTCTTCATCGGCGCCTGTTTATAAGCTAAATGATTTCGCAGTTAATGATCATTTTTGTACATTTCAAGCGTTCTTTTACCATCTGTATTGATTAATAAGAAAGGCATCTTTGGATGTGTAGACTGTTTTTTTGGCTTAAAATCCCTGCACACTTTCTACGAGGAGGAATGGCTTGTAGTCGAGGCCAAATAAATGCTGAATTTTTAAATATTGATTTTTTTACCAGTCGGCCAAGCAGGCAGCATCCACTTAGAAGACCGCTACTTGACCCTACACTAACTTAATATGGACCTGAGTTTGGATAGATATTTACTAAGCTTAATTTACGACTAATACACAAGCCCGTAGCACCAAGACATGATTAAAAACCCAAAACATTAATGGTCTGCAAGAGGAGATCGTTAACCATAACGAAATGTTGCTAGGTTCCAGAGATTGGTCTAATATAAAAAAAGCCCAAAGAAGAATAAGGTAGAAGGAAGGTTGAGGTCTACTAATATTCCTAATGGAATTAGATTTATCTGCTTTCAGAAATCGACATATGAATTCTTAATTTATATTATTAATGATTGGTGCAGGAAAAGGGATACAAAAAGCGATGGGTTGTATCAAGAATTATTTATGCCAACACTCAACCAGACGGATTTGAAAGAATCGAAAAAGTATTCCAATGATAGTTTGTGTAAACCTACTGAATATAGCCAAGACTATAATAAAATAGTAGAAAAGAAAACGCTGGCAACAATATTGATTTGAAGTATGTCTGACAAGAATACACACATTTTGAACAGCAGTATATTCACATTTAATTGCATTTCAACATCTAACCCCGGCAAATTTGACGAGCTGGGGAATTCAGGAGTCACTCTCCTGCCGGTTGTGTGGTGCATATGGAAACCTACGCCATATACTGTCATGATGCCAGAAGACGTTAAAGAATGGCTGGTACACCTTTAGACATAATCTGGTCTTGGAGGTAGTGGCAGCAGCTTCGAGAAGTGCTAACATACCCTCGTCAGACCTGCGAAGGATTGCCTTACGAGAGCAAAGTATGACTGACACAAGGCAGAAGACCAGGTCGGATGATTCAAGGAAGTGGACAGTGTTGGTTGATGCTACACTGCCAGTGGAGGTTATTGTGTTTGGACTGAGACCAGATCTAGTGTTAATTGATATTGAGAAGAAACATCTGTAGCTTGGAAAGCTGACAGTGGCATGGGAGGAAGGGATTGAAGAGGCTCTTGAAAGAAAGCCGTTTCGGTATGATGAACTGGTGGGTGAAGTTCGTGAGAGAGAGGATACGGCTGCACCCTGGTGCTGTTTGAGGTTGGCTATAGAGGATTTCCTGCTGCTTCCTTAAAGAGATTCCTCAAGTGTGCTGGTATCCAAAAGCCGAATAAGGTAATAATGACATGTGGCGAAACTGCGGCGGAAGGCAGTGCATGTATTACCAAGAAATTCGTATCGAGTCGCGTCCAACTAACAACATAGACCGGTTGCAACGTAACATTATCCGGCTGTTGCGGGCCGACCGTGGGGAAAAGTACAGAGCTTAATGGGCCGAAACCTTGCTGAAGGACGGCGCTCAGCTGAAGAGCACTTGAGGTGTACACGTGTTCTATTTCAACATCTGTTGTATGAATGTGAAAATATCAAAATTAACGGATTTCTGATTATTGATTTTAACACTGTACATGAAAAAAATAAACATCATTTTCAATATATTATGCTTTTTTTAAAGTTTAATATTTAAAATATTGCAGGCAAGAGCAGAGAAAAAACATTTCAGCAGTTTATAAAAAAGGTGTGCTTGACAGATCGAAGTTGACAAGGTTTTTCTCCTAGATATGACTTACTGAAAAAATGCTCTACGGTCAGACGAATTATTTCAGGTTGAGAATCTAATCAAGACGTGAATTCAGAACAAAGCTATACGATGCAAACAGACTGAGCATATGTAAATCAACAGCTGAATGTAATAAAACAACGAAATATATTTTAGAGTGGCATATACATATCTATCTCTCTGTCTCTCTCTTTCTGTCTCTGTCTCTCTCTCTCTATATATATACATATATATATGTATATGCCACTCTGAAATATATTTCGTACACACACACACACACACACACACACATATATATATATATATATATATATGTATATATATATATATATATATATATACAGGGTGACCCCAAAAAACGGGAACTTTTGGATGGAAGAAAAATATTTAATTCATAGTAATTGAAACCTTAAAACATGCCATTTAAGAAACAATGATGGAATTTTCCTTTTTTTAAAATTAAGTCCTGTAGATGGCGTCCTCCTGTACGAATGCATTCTTGAAATCTGGTGTTGAGATTCCTCATCGACTGCTGCAACATCTAAGCTGGGATACTGTGAATTTCATTCTCGTTACTAAAATGGCGAAATGTTTACTTGCTGAGGGTCACTGTCTCGCAGTCATGAGCAAGTGGCAACACTTGTTCATCTCTGGCAATACGCACTTAAAAAATTCCCGTTTTTTTGGGTCACCCTATATATGTATATATATATATATATATATATATATATATATATATATATATATATATATATATATATACATGCACGCACTTGCAATGACACACAAACACATATACTAGTAACAAGATAATTTTATTATCCACTATTTACATTGTTTGGACTATCATCCTCATCTTTGTTGCCACATTTATCACAACGTTTCGGCCGTTTTACGCTCCTGACTTCTTCAGGTGGTTGGAATGTCGAATTGAACCCTTTATTTCGATCGCTGGTGTAAACTGTTCTAGTTCCACGTGCCATGTCTAATGGATGTCAGTTATCAGTTATCTCCTGTTAATTCCTCTCTCCAAATTCTCCACCGCCTTAACCAGGTATTGTACTCTTTGGCTCATGTCACTAGATCCTTCTAACAGAAGATAACTGATAACTGGCATCCAAACACCAAACTTAGTCAAACAAGCATATCTGATATTGAGCACTTTATCCCATAAATATAGCACACATTAAGAGTATATTTCTTCATATATATATATATATATATATATATATATATATATATATATATATATATATATATATATATATGTATGTAATGTATATATGGCGACCTGACGATTGCGTCTAGCATGAAACAGCCTGTCGCCTCTGAGTGTTGACTTCAATGTTCACTTTTATATTCATTTACATTCGCTCTATCTCTGATATTGGACAGTTTATATATAGCACAACTTTAAAACTATATTTCTGCATATATATGTATATATATATATATATATATATATATATATGTGTGTGTGTGTGTGTGTGTATGTGTGTGTGTTTGCGTGTGCGTGTGCGTGCACATGTATTTACGTATGTGTGTACTTGTGTGTGTTTAACAACAAATAAAATTAAATGTTCAACTTATCTGATACCCATTCATCAGCAGGTTTTATAACAAAATCTTACAGGGTCTGAAGGTCACATTAAGGCGTGAAACTCATAGTCCCCATACATTGTTGATTCCTATGTGTAATCATGTTTCTCTGTCTCATACTCACTTTATCTATCTATCTATCTATCTATCTATCTATCTATCTATCTATCTATCTATCTATCTATCTCTCTCTCTCTCTCTCTCTCTCTCTCTCTATATATATATATATATATATATATATATATATATATATATATATTAAAGAAAAACAGACCACTTTAAGGCTCGATGTAATAATTTATTTCACCATAGCCCTATTAAAGGACGCTGGATCATCAGACTTCACTTCCAAAAGGTGAAACGAAAAATGAAATGAAGATTTACACTTTTGACGGGTAGTATTAAGTTTATGTAATTTAACAGAGAGCGTAGTGAGGAGTGGTGTGGTTGACATGATCGAGTTTAGAGAGGGTTTATTTTAATATTTCTATCTATCATACTTAGTATTAGGGGAGGAGGGACCAGACATTGACCTATGCAATCGGTTAACTTAACGGAAGTGATATATTGAAATATATATATATATATATATATGTGTGTGTGTGGGGTGTAAATATAATAGTATATATAGCATATAGCATAATACTGATTCGGGGCGTGTGTGTATGCCTGTCAGAATGTAGCCACATGCATTATTATCTGTTTTCATAGAATATTAAAATGCAAATACATACACATATGTGTGTTTTTTGTCATTTCTCTGTCCTCATTTACAGAAACCCAAGTTCTACCTCCATGTAACATTCAATGAATGTTAAGGAAAAAGTAAGAGGAAAAATCGTATTCATGTTTCTACTTACAAAAGAAACCGAAACATTTGAATTTTACTAATGTGAAGAGACCTTAACCAAAATATATTTTCTACCCGTTCTTGTTTTCGTGTAACATGTCTGTGTTGAAAATGTCTTGGAGACGCGGATAATTACATTTCAATCAATTCTACTGTTAGAATCGCTAGCGATTCGTAAAACGTAATAAATGATTTATTTATTTTTCATTAACACCCGTCCGTGTGGAATTGAGAACATCAAGGAAACGAAAAACGAAGGAGCTTTGGTAACAAATTGGATTTTAACAAATTTCGCAAAACCTTTTTCTACTTTTGCTACATCAAATGATCTCGTAAAAGAATTCTGCCATCGGCGTTTGGCAAATGGACTCTCGGTGTCCGGAGTTTCTCACACCAGAAAAAACTGCATGGAAAGCTTCCAAAGAATTGAAAAAAAAAAAAAATGAATAAAGTTTCGATGCAAAATAAGCACGTGATTTCCGGTGGAAAAACAAATTCTTGAAACACGGGTTACGCCCACATCACGTTGAAATACCGGTTCTCGTACAATCATCGAAGTTAAGCAATCTCGAGCCTGGTCAATAACTCGATGGGTAACCGCTTGGGAAATACCAGATGCTGTAAGATTGGATATGCTGCTCGGCATTGAAAATCGAAGAGCCGAGTTCGAATTCCAATCGAGTTTGTTAGATTCACTTACGGGCAAATACCTTTGGGAAAGGCATGAAACCAGCTATAGATTATTTGGGAAGATTTATAATAAAAAATCATTATTATCTAAAAAATAAAAAAAAACTCTTACAATCTAAAAATATTGATAAGCCTTCATGAAGGCCAGCCAGGAATTACAATTCATGTTATTAAACATGTTTTAGATCTTTTTTTAAAATCCCCATGTCAAATGATGAGTAATCTAAATTCCTTGACGCCATTTGGCATTTATGGGTTTTAGTTGAACTATTCAAGATGAAATAGCCGTGAATAATTGTGGATAGTCTTATTTTTGTTCTGGTTTGACTGGTTTGTTTTGTTTTACGGTTTATCAACCTCAATGGGTTATTTAATGCTGACAGGATTTTTATTGTTGGTAATATTTTTTTTTTAAACATATATTGTTGGTAATATTTTTTTCAATAATGTATTGCTGGTATTAAAATCTATTTTAATACTCTCATAGTGTTTTGACCCCTTTTAGGGGGTTAACTATTTGTCCATATCTGGGACCCCGGGTCAGGTGTGGACCTGGGAATACCAGCAATTAAGGGGTGGTTCCTCAAAACCGCCTGATGAGAGGCCTTGCTGCCGTATGTAGTTTATCGTCATTCTCAGGACGGACTTTCATCTGGGATCCCTAAACTTCCTCCATTAATATATTTAAACACAGACACACACAAACACACAGACGCACACACACACACACATACACATACACATACACAAACGCACACAAAATAATCATTTCTGATTA
Source organism: Acanthosepion esculentum (assembly GCA_964036315.1). Taxonomy (NCBI): domain Eukaryota; kingdom Metazoa; phylum Mollusca; class Cephalopoda; order Sepiida; family Sepiidae; genus Acanthosepion; species Acanthosepion esculentum. The sequence goes on along the minus strand of OZ038483.1, from coordinate 2,651,528 downwards.
AGGAATTGAGGAAAACCGCAAATAGTAAGTATTATGTCTCTTCTAGCAATCGGCTGAGACAGGGCATCAAAAGGGAATATCGGCCGACAACGACAAAGATTTGGAGAATAGAAAGAAACTATAATTGATTTGAAATGTCACCGTGCGACGCGCTGCTGCTGAGGAGGTATGGAGGAAAAATTGAAACTCGAATAACAAAAAACGATAAGACATACTTTGATCATTCTGAGGCAGAGAGCGAAATCTTTCATGAAAGAGCTTTTCTATTGTTATAATTATTGGTAGCGCGAAATGCATACTGGGTAATCAGAAATACATCAAAGGGCAAATAGTGACACAGAATGATTATACTATGATTATATTAACAAAATATGTTATTTCAAATAGGTGCAGACACCTGTCTGTCAATTGATCTAAAGATTCTCTACTGAAAATACAATGTCGAAAGGTGTCAATCCCCATTGGAGATTTTAATAATCTGACAAATAGAAGATAACGTCGATAAGGCTGAAGAAATTTAACCTGTCTCTTTCATTGCATAAATCAGATTCAATGAAATTTCTAAATGGGAGGGTGGTCTTAAATGGGAGGGGGAAGTGATCTGGAATGGGAGGGGGTGGTCTTAAATGGGAGGGGGTGGTCTTGAATGGGAGGGTGAGGTGGTCTTAAATGGGAGGGGGAAGTGGTCTTGAATAGGAGGTGGAGGTATTCTTAAATGGGAGTGGGAGGTGATCTTGAATGGGAGGGGGAGGTGGTCTTGAATGTGGGGGGGGAGACATACAACTATACATAAACATTGTAAACTTGATAAAAAAAGTGTAAAAATTAACCGAGAATTTGACGATAGATGAAAGAAAAACATTATTATGAACGAATGGATATAATTTTTTTTGCTTCATTTCTCCTTTTATTCTTTGCATCCTGGGTAAGACCATAAACTACATCCGATAGCAAGGCCTCTGATCAGGAGGTTTTGAGAAGTGTGAAACCACCTCTTAATTGTTGGTGTTCCCAGGTCCACCCTGACCCGGGGTGGTAGCAACTGTAGAGGTCCCAGATATGGACAAATAGTTAACTCCCAAACTGGGGTCAAAACACTATGAAAGTATCAAAATAGGTTTTAATACCAGCAATATATTTCTGTAAGAGTATTAGCAGCAATAAATATTTTAAGGAAAAAGTATTACCTGTAATATATTTTTGGAAAAATATGACTAGTAATAAAAATCTTTTCGGTATTGAATAACCATTGAGGATGATATGCTGTAAAACAAACCAAACCAAACTTTTGTTGTTTACTGAATATAATCAAGGTTGATGGCACAGAATGGAGAGAAATATATATATATATATATATATATATATATATATATATATATATATATATATATATATATATAAAACAAGCATGGAATACACAAAAAAAAAAGAATATGAAGACAGAAATGGATCGGAAGTTTTCATTGTGTTGTAACCTAGAAAGGGTTACTGAATGAGGAATAACCAAAACGGAGGTTGGAAATGAAATGGTAATCTTTATAACATCAATAAAATACAACACTCGCCAGCGACGTGAAGTAGGTAAACCACTGCTAGTGATGGACTACATAGACATCATATTACTCCCACTTACAATTTATGAGGATTGGGATATACCCATTATTGTTCATAGGTACGCTATATAACACATTGAAAAAGCGTTAAATGATTTTTTTCGTTAAAAACAATTTTCCTTTAGTAAACTATTTTGTGATTCTTTTATATCATGTAATGAAAACTGTATCGTATTTTAGAATTTCTATGCTTAGCATCGTTAACAGATGCTTCATACTCATTTAGTGAGTAAAGTAACACTAGTATGATTAGTTTACACTATTTACATTTTATTGTCCTCATCTTTGTTGTTATCACAACGATTCGGCCGTTGAGCCCTCAGGATTTCATCAGATGTATATCGATTCGGTTAACCTACAGGGAATTTCGAACTGAAAGCTTTGTTTAATCTAGGGAAGTTAAAATGTTCTCCTCCAATTGCCGCTGTCTAGTTCATATTCTTAGTATTGTTCAGTTATAGCTCTCCCCACAAAAGCTATTGCCCTGCAGCCTAGTTAATTAAAGCGTCAAGTTCAGTATTCCCTGTACTTTCCACAGATCGGCATACACATGGAAAAGGGTGTCATAACGTTTGACAGCAGCAACAGAGACGAAGAAAGACCCTTGTACAAATGAATTGAAACAAAACGAATAATTCCATTAATATTTACTTTTGTTCGTATTTTTCCAATCAATGATGATCCAGTGCACATGCCCTTCGTATGTCCATTCAACAAGTCGTTCTTTGCAGATTGACCACAGATTCTCGATTGGATTTAAATCAGGAGAGTTTCCGGCCAAGTCTATAGTACTTTGATTTGCTCACTGGTAAGGCTTGCCATTGTGTTCATGCAGCGTTACAATTTTCGTACGCTTCCTTGGAGTAGCGTCCATCGCAGACAATGGCCGTAGGACAACTAATCGACAGTTGAGACAATAGTGCCTGGGTGTGATAAAAATCTGATGCAATTACGGATGACGCAACATTTTTCAAGGTTAAACAAATTTCATCATACACCCCGAAAATAGATGCATATTAATGACAACCACTGCAAATGACCAAATCTGAGGAAAAAATAGAAATCGATTACACCTTGTCACTCCAGTGGATCTAAAACTCACTGTATGGTGAAAGAATGGCTGTTTCAGTTAATTTGCACAAAGGTGTAGTATAAATAATAACTACTCAACCCAGAGACTATCATTAGTATTCTGAGATAACCAATTAACTCGTAAATATTTCTACGTTTATATGTTATCGATGTTTAATGAAATAACATAAGAGATACCAAGAAAATGATTGTATTTCCAAATTATACAGACCGTGGTTTTTTTTTGCAGCTTTTAACTTTTCAATTTGGCTGATAAAGTCGGAAAAATATAAGTCGAATTCTTTCCTCTTCAAAGATTAGAACAATAAAATGACGTAACGTGGGGCAGTTGTTAGCAAGCTTGTATCGTTAGATCAACAAGGACGGAGTAGTGAGTTCGATCCTCTGCCTGGTGTCCCATACTTTGTGCCACAGCTAAGCTTAGGAAACTACCACCATTCAATAACGCTGCCCAATACTTCACCTAAAGCCTTTAGCCCGTTTAATAGGTTTTATCTTTACATGGTGCCACTGAGACCTGAATAAGTCGCAGACGGTAAATGTCAACCAGAACTATGACGGATACTTTTTTCCAGGAGTGCTGCAAGTTGGTGTTCGAACCTAGGTAGAAAGACCGGATTTCAAATGCTGATTTTCAAGTACTGATATCTCTTCAGACTTGAAAGATCGGGACAGCATATTTTTTTCTTATCCTCCATGATTTAATCTTTTCTCGGCGATTGAGTTTACCTTTGTAATTATCTCTAATTATCATTATTGTTAATTCGGTACAACCATCAGCCTCATTATCTTCATCAACATCCGAATCAGAATCTCTTATGAATTTAAGATGAAGAAGAAACAAATAAGGAAATTGGATACAGCCAGATCTTGCTTCGAGGCTTGGATATAGAGAACGCCTTGACATGGACCGCTCAAATGACTCATACTAACTTCATATTCAAAAAAGAAAACAGTCCATTTTCTGCATCATATATATATATATATATATATATATATATATATATATATATATATATATATATATATATATATAAGTGAACATAGAAGTTAACACTTAGAGGCAGCAGTCTGTTTCATGCTAGATGCAATCGTCAGACCACGACGATTGCATCTAGCATGAAACAAACAGTCGCCTCTAAGTGTTGACTTCTATGTTCACTTTTATATTTACACCCGCTCTATCTCTGATATTGAGCACTTTATCCCATAAATATACCACACTTTAAGACTATATTTCTTCCCATATATATATATATATATATATATTAATATCAATTATGTAGTGCGTATTATTATGTAATTAGCTTCAGTATTTGTTTTTCGTTTGAATGATTTACGTTATATATATATATATATATATATATATATATATATATATGTATGTATGTATGATGCAGAAAATCGAAAACCAAAATATACAGTATAACAAATAAATAACAACAAGTAAAATAAATTGATCTAAATTCATCCAAATATATAAATAAACTAACTACCGATACCGATAAACTAGCCGTTAGAAAAAACAAATAAAGATAATCAATCCAAATAAATACATGAAGTAATAAACAAATTAAAAACTGTTCCCGCCAAAATAATTGTTAGAACAAACTACAACAATCAACCCCAAAATTGAACAAATAGCTTTAATTATCTTCCCAAACAAAAACAAAACTATTAAATAAGCTATATAAACAAATTTTTACTACGTTAATAAAAACACCGATCAAAATAAAAATAAAATAAATAAATAAATATATAAGATAAGAAATTAAAAAAAATAATAAAAACAAACAAAATGATTTAACTCAAATAAATAAATAAACAACTTCCGGTAAAATAACCGCCAAAATAGACTACCCACATTGCACCATTGACCCGTATATATATTAGCCGAGAAAAATAACAGCAATCGTGGCCTGACGATTGCATATAGCATGAAACAGACTGTCGCTTCTACGTGTTGACTTCTATGTTCACTTATATATATATATATATATATATATATATATATATATATATATATATATATATATATATATATAGGGTGTATGAAAAATACTTTTACAAACACTGGAGGAGGGTTTCTTACACCAAAACAAGGACAAAAAGTCCATATAGACATATATCTGCAAATCCTTCGATTTGAGTTTAAAGGAAATTTACAGCAGATAGCACTGTGTTGCCATTATATATATAATTGTAAGTACATAGATAGATAGGTAGGTAGGTAGATAGATAGATAGATATTTTTTAACACTTTCGAGACTTATGTGTGAAAAGTATTCGGTAACAGAATAAAGCGAATGTATATATATACTAATTTAGGCAAAGAAATCAACTTTACATCATTACTGGCACTTAAACACCTTAACTCAACATTCTGATGATCATTTAATACGTGAAACGTCTAGTTAGTGTGCCATGTTGTATAGAATGGTTCTGTCTCGATTAGAAAGTGTTTCTCGCTTACTTGTAAGCTAGTGTTACCAGTTCGATTCTTGTAGGTGCTCCGCTAATGTAGTTTTGTTTCAGACAAGCCGGATTTAGTTAATTTATTACATACAATCTTCTTGCCGAACAAGATGATGATCTACCTACGACCAACAGTAGAAAAGCTCAATAAAAATCAAAATGTATTAGTACCATTGTAAATAACTGAAAGTACAAGGGAGAAATGTGAGTTAACTGGCCTCATGATTTTTTCGTATTTGTAGAAATCCTATCGTTTCATGTTACGAGTATATCTTTTTGGAATTTAACCTAAAATAAAAGTGTAAAAAATAAGTTTCATTGTTAATATATCATATCAGGAAATAATACTGAATCCAAATTGACGACCCCCCACACCGAAAAAACAATTTATAAGCGTTTTTAGTAGTTGTATTTAAAAAAAATAACAATTCGCATAGCAAAGATGTTTGAAATCAAACCAAAAAAAAAGAAAAAAAAAGAAAAGATTCAGAATTTTCTTGTTCAATAAAATTGGCAGCGAGAAATGTTATGGATCGAGTTGGCCTTTCTAAAAATTGAAAACTTCTCAAGCTTTGAACATTCGTCAGTCGTCAAAGAATAAAATGCTAAAAGTAAATCCTTTTTTAGAGTTTATGAAGCAATAAATTTATCGCAATAAAATCTGAGAAAAACGTTTGGGACATAATAAAAAGTGAAAGCCACAAACAAAAATTGTTCCATTGTTAACAAAGAAATCAACGCTCAAATCTAATGAGACACATTCAATATTTCTTTTCCGTTTTTTTTCTTCTCAATAAACTTAACTGCGTCTTGTCTGATCAGATGTTATCGCAATTCTTTATCGAAAATAACAGATTTGTCGACGCTTTGGCAATGTCGAAACAAATAGCGGGAAAAATAAAGAAGCCGGAAAAAAACAAAAAACAAAAATGAAATCTAAAAAGAAAATGATGGAAAAAATTTCGGAAGGAAAGAAAGAATAAATAAGATTATTATAAAGCAATGTAAGCCGTAGGGATAAACTAAAAAACGGGGAAAATTGAGGCAAAGGAAATTCTGGATAGAAAACAATGGGAAGACAAAGATTAACTACTCCACTACCTTACCTAAGAAGAGTTAGAGCAAGACAGATATTAAAGAAAATGTGGTGAGATATTATCGTATATTTCCTCAAACATAGAGGAAAATAGAGGAAGAAAATAAGATTCATAAAAACTATAAATATATCACATCAACTGCTGGGATCAATGGATCATTTTGAACTTCACAATTATTTTACTGGCGACATTATATGTGCTTCGCCAGTGCTAGATACGTTTTTTTTTTTAAGCGTATCACCCCCAAGCAAGGCTGGAGGCCACTATCGCGCAAGGGGTTATAGAAGGGTTGGAGGAAGACCAGATAGGAGTGGTAAAGGAGAGGATGTGGAGAAAGAGAAAGACAGTGGGTCGATCAAGGCAAGGGGGTTACAGAAGATTTGGAGCGAGAGCAGATAGGAATGAAAGGTGAAAGGATGTGGAGAAGGGAAGTGGATAGATCAAGGCAACTGGAGATGTCGATTGACGCTACACTTAAACCGTTGGAGATTGTATTTGTCAGGGAAACAGTAATAGGGAAGGGAGTTCCATAGGCGAGATGTGCGAGACATGAAGCTATTGGAGTAGAAGAGACGTCTACATCTAACAGTTTCAACGGTGAAGGGGTGGGAACGGGATGCCAGCCTCGGAGGGCGTTTAAATTCATGAGGCCTAGGGACAAGCGTTGAAATCAGTGTTTATTCTTCTCTTAGGCTAATTGCCAAACACGGCTAAAGAGTTCAATCTGCGCTGCTATTTAACCCATAGCTGAATAGAGAAGGGATGGATTCATATTTTTCCTGAGACTATTAGTACGAAAGTGAATGTAACAAACCTGACAGCAGTCGTTAGGATCCGACAAAAATGATGTCATCATTGGTGTATTTATATCAGAACTCACCAAAGATAATAAACATTATCAAAAATATACAAATTAAGTAACCCTAGATTTTTTAAATATATATATATATATATTTTGTGAGCATTTTAATTAAAGTTTTAATTTTCTTGATTTTTAGAAGAAAAATTACAAACACACAAATATATTAAGACATTTTTATGTTTAACATTCTTTTTATAGATACAAATATTTAAGTAAATACTCGGTAAATGTTGTTTAATACTGTTTATTATAAACAGAGCATACAATACTTGTATCTATAAAAAGAATGTTAAACATAAAAATGTCTTAAAATAATTGTCGGACTTATGTATAATGTATATATATATATATACATACATATATATATATATATATATATATATATATATATATATATATATATATATATATATATACATATGGTCTGGAGTATACATATGTATATATATATATATATATATATATATATATATATATATATATATATATATATATATATATGGTCTGGAGCCCCTGCTGTTTGCCTCAGGGTTCTTGATAAGATCCAGAGACGGATATGCAATGTGATTGGCCCTGATCTGTCATCTCGTCTGCAGTCGCTCTCTCACAGACACGACGTTGCCTCGCTCTGTCTTTTTTTACAAATACTTTCACGATAATTGCTCCGAGGAGCTGCTTTCGCTTGTCCCTAGGCCTCGTGAATTTAAACATCCTACGAGGCTGGCATCCCGTTCCCACCCCTTCACCGTTGAAACTGTTAGATGTAGACGTCTCTTCTACTCCAATAGCTTCATGTCTCGCACATCTCGCCTGTGGAACTCCCTTCCCTATTACTGTTTCCCTGACAAATACAATCTCCAACGGTTTAAGTGTAGCGTCAATCGACATCTCCAGTTGCCTTGATCTACCCACTTCCCTTCTCCACATACTTTCACCTTTCATTCCTATCTGCTCTCGCTTCAAATCTTCTGTAACCCCCTTGCCTTGATCGATCCACTATCTTTCTCCACATCCTCTCCTTTACCACTCCTATCTGCTCTTCCTCCAACCCTTCTATAACCCCTTGCGCGATAGTGGCCACCAGCCTTGCTTGGGGTGATACGCTTATATATATATATATATATATATATATATATATATATATATATATATATATATATATATATTAAAGGTAATAAATCCGTTGGTATATAATCCAATTGAATCCTAGTAATATAAACATACTAAAACTGATCCTCAAAAAGAGTTCAATGTATTTATTAGTACAGAGCAAATAAATAGTACACAATAAAATCCAAAATCAGCTCATATATAGGGAACAGGCTTATTTCAGCCGGCGCAAAGTTCCTCAGTCTTATTCAACCCCAGTATTAATCTATACCGGGTTTTAATAAGACCGATGAATTTTTCGTCGGTTGAAATGATCAACTTATTCCTCATATGAGGTAATTTGGGATTTTATTGTGTACTATATATATATATATATATATATATATATATATATATATATATATATATATATATATATATATATATATATATATGTATGCAGGTGTGCAGTGAAATAGGAAAGAACACGTTAGGTAGATAATCCGGTGTTCCTTAATATTTAGCTTTATTTTCAATTGTAACTTGATACGCATTTTTGGAAAGGGACTGGCCTGTAGATAAAAATTAATTCTTAATTCTTAGCCCCTTAAACCACCTAACTTCAACGGCCGAAACTAGCCGTTTCCATAGCAACTAATGTTCCAATGATACCGTACTTATAAAACACTAGCTAACCAAAAGATAGCTTATTCCCAAATTCTCGCTTGACAAGGAAGCGGGTCCAGACACCTTAACTCTACATAACTTAAAAAATTATGTTAGGGGTCTCGGCTCTCGCT
>OZ038483.1:2632500-2640000 GCA_964036315.1 Acanthosepion esculentum | reverse complement strand
TAAATGGCCGTATTTCAAGCATTTTGATATTTTTCACCCGAGATAAGCATTCTTCTTTCAAAGTCGCATCATTTTGGCTCATTGTATGAAATTTTCACAAAAGAAAGTTTATTTTATTTATACATTCATATTTTTCGCAGGCGAATGTGTGCATAGCACACCGGTTATTGACGCGGGAAGCGGTATAAGCGTGCCGAGTTCCGGTCTATGACAGTTCTATGACAGTTCGTTCTATGACAGTTCGTTCGCTTTACCACAGTATAGCATTGATATTAACTCACTTCTTCACCCACCCAGCTATAGGTTAAATAGCAGAGCATTCAGGCAACCAGTCTATGATGAAAACAAATTTGAATTCAAGATCAACGCTGGTATTGGTTTACCTGTCTAAAACCGTGACGAAAAGAGCAAATAAACAAATACTGTGATCAGTGAAAATATTTTAAAATTGTAATTAAATAAAACGCATTCTAACCTGAACATCCCCTAAAAATCTTAAAGTCTACAAATAGAAAAAATGCCGTAAGAAATTTTTTTGCCGTTAACAATAATTTTTTTAAAAAACCCCAGACGACATGTATTAACGGATGTCAGAATTCGTTGAAAAATACTTCACTACCCCACCGAAACATAACACCTTTTTCGAACGTAACTAAAAACTGATACAACAAAAGTTAATAAAAATGAACACGCTACCACCCCTTGTCTGAATGATTGAATTTCTCTGTATCGTTGGAAACGGTGAATTATGAATTCTTTCTGTGCTTTAAAACTCAGTAAATTTAAAAAATAAGTTACTCCAAAATTCGCTTGAGGATGAAATAGAACTAATGTTCTTAATTTAATTAGATTTTTACTTTATATTAGGTTTGCTCTACTTAGTGTATTGAGCACTTTACGTAGTTGCTTTTATTCGTCTTGGAGGTTTTTTTTTAATTACAAAATTAAATTCGAAGCTTTTAGCTTCCATTATTGAAACATGGTTATTACTGTGTAGCGAACAAAACATATTTTAAATCAGTTAATATATACCCGGTGTCCAATTTTTAGATTAATCTTTGAACCATTGTATCTTAGAAATGATTAGATATATCTTACTAGAATTCTCCGAAGTTTTTATAACACAATGGAACTCTACTTTGAGCAAGAAGAATGTATAATTACTCTCCAAGCTTAACAGAAGTATCGGGATGAAATCGTCAAACGAAAATGACATGTTCATCATTAATTAATTACAGCTAAGAATGGAAGCTCGTGAAGGAATGAAATAACGTTCAAATATATATATATATATATATATATATATATATATATATATATATATATATATATATATATATATATATATATGTTATTCCAGGATTATTTTGTAGCTTATTCAAGATGATCTACTTCCTTTCTAACCTTCTAACTTTCAGTCCTGAATTTACAAGTTGTCTCACACGTACAATTTTGTTTTCAAGTCTTTTTTCACTCCTCTATAGAATGTCATAACTGAAACTCCTCTCCCATGGGCCAAACCTCTTATGGATTGAGTTGGATCTTTTCTAATTGATCTCTTTAGCTCTAAGTTGAAATGATGATCCCTCTTCGTGTGGGGACCTCCTCATCCAGTTTTCCCCTTTAAGTGTTTCTCTCTGTTTTAAATTTATTCACCGTTCTCTTGATGGTTCTTGAATAGACTACGATAAATTGAAATATATGAAATATCCGAATAAATTATTTAAGATGTAATGTTTGAAAACAAGTTGAATGTTTCATTTTTTTATTCTGCTGCCGACGTTTCGTATAATAAGGATCTCATCCGAACAACAGACACATATGGAAAAATCGTTTCCATGGCAACCTTGCTACACGATTTTTTCTTACTTTTATCTGTTGTTCTTATTGAACGAAACTTTGGCAAGGGAATAAAAAAATAAACATCCAACTTGTTTTCACACACACACACACATATAAACACACACACACACACACACACACACATATATATATATATATATATATATATATATATATATAGATAGATAGATAGATAGATAGAGAGAGAGAGAGAGAGAGAGTTCCATAGTGTTATAAAAACTTCGGAGAATTCTAGTAAGATATATCTAATCATTTCTAAGATACAATAGTTCAAAGTTTAATCTAAAAATTGGACACCGGGTATATATATATATATATATATATATATATATATATATATATATATATATATGTTTTGAACGATAAAAATTATTAAAAAAATCAATTAAAATCTTAATATATATATATATATATATATATATATATATATATATATATATAAATATATAAAAAAATATATATATATATATATGTGTGTGTGTGTGTGTGTGTGTGTGAGTGTGTGTGTATGTATGTATAATATTATTGATGCTGTGATTTTCTCAGTGGATGCTGTATTCCAATTTCATCATTTATCTCATTAGGCCCATCTTAGTCGGACACCGAAGCCTTGTAAATGAGCTCAACACAGAATCTCTGGAGTCAGGATACGGTTCATTCCGTCCAAAATACACAAATAAACAGAAAAGTAAAAAAAAAGAAGACAAATAACCAAATTAAAAGATAAAAGAGAAACATGAAACTTCAACAAAGCTGTGTACATATTTTTAAAAAGCTTTTCGTTTCGGTGAGTACATAAATAATCCCTGCGGAACAATTATATATTAATGGAAAAATAAATCTTCAAACTCTCTCGCGATTTATCAAAATATGCTCAGAGCAGGTTTGCCGCATTGGGCGATTTTTGAAAGCCCCATTGCCACTAAATTTCGAATTACTTTAGACATTTTCAGATACTTTAAAAGACAGTTAATCAAACATGGTCTGTTAATGAGAAGAAAGTCATTTCATAATGTAGCAGCGAGAGGTTTTCAAGTATTACCTTATTCGAAATCTGATAGCTTAGTCTGGCAATCCTGGTTCAGATGCTTGCTAATAATCTGTGGTTTTAGGTAAAATTCCATTTTGATAAACTGATTAAGATGAAAAGTCTTTACCTCTGAACAATGCAGTAGTAAATATCACACATTTTATCTTCTAAAATGGTTTCTGAAAAAATGATTAACCATTTTCTGTTAAAAGAAAACTGTCATTAATTAAATTATTTTAAATTAGCGTGATCTCAAATATACACAATATATATATATGTGTGTGTGTATATATATATATATATATATATATATATATATATATATATATGTAAAAGACAGAGTGTGTGTGTGTGTGTGTAACGAATGCACGGCCGCAATTTTCGACGGATTTGCACCAAAATTTACATGCACATGCTCCAAGGTAGTCAAAAGGCCAAGACCGACTTTGCATTTCCCAACTCCCATCTATAGTGGAAATAATCGATTTTTTCATGCTTCTACAGCAGTTTTCATGTAGTTTGCAGCCATTTCCTACTGGCCAGAGTGAGAGCCTATAGCTGGCTGCCACGAATAGGCTGGAAGATTCTATTGGCCAGCATGAGGGCCAATAGCTGACTGACACGAATGTTAACTAGCATGCAAAAAAAATCGATATCTGCATTCGTCACAAGTGGAAAAAATTTAAATCTGCATGGCACTTTACTCCAATTGGCTCATTCGCTTGCTTAAACTCAACGTTGATTCTGATTCCGCAGAATTGGGTTGAGTGTGAAAAAGTATTTGTTGTTAACATTCTTTTTTCATTCAGTTTTTCCAGTTATGAGTCCTTCTTTTTTAAAGCTGATCGTTTTGTGTTCATTTTGTTTAGTTCTTTTTTCGTAACAGATTTAATGTTTAGTATAGAGCTTAGACAAAATTCGCAGTGTGAGATAAGCAAGAAGTAAGGCATGTAGCAACATCAGCACGTCAAAGGGCACTCCTTTAAAGGCAAGGAAGTGCAAAAATATTTTAAGTCAAGTGATAGCGATTGCTGTATGAGTCGTACGATTTTTGAACCTAGCACGGGCAATGCCGGGCCATGCTGCTAGTACATATATATATATATATATATATATATATATATAATGTAAACCTAAAGAGCCAGGTAAGCCTACCTAGGTTTCACGTACACGGATCGTCAGGGTAAGCTGGCCAAAGAGGTAAAAAACTGGAACAGTATATACTGTTCCTTTTTTTCTTACCTCTTTGGGTCTTTCGTGTATTGAGCACTTTACGTCGTTACTTTTACTCGTTTTGGAGGGTTTTTTCTTTGAACTCTGAGCTTGAATTCTGGACGATTGTTTTCGCCTCAATTTCATGTTCTTAGTTCCTTAATTTTCTATCCCTTATTTTTCCTTGGGTATTGGTTTGTTCAATCACAAGCCGAAATATCTAAAGTTTTTCCAAACGAGTACCACTATATATATATATATGTATGTATGTATGTCTGCGTGTGTGTGTGTTTGCAAAAATCCCTCTTGAATAAATGCTTTGCTAAACGAGACAAAGTGCGTTTTTAGGTTTTTACTGATATGCGAACAAATGTTTTCTTATTCGAATTAATGAATGCAAAATGTTCAAATGCTTGTTGATTCTTACGGCTTTGGGTTCAAATAGTTTAGCGATTTTCAAGGATTTTACAACGACAATAAATGCTGTCTAAGTAGGATTGTAGACATCTTATAAATTGCTGACAAGTACAGATATTCTTAATTTCCAAATACTGCCAGTACATTATAGCCGTGTTCATAGCTGATGTTATTAAGGGTAGATCTTTTTAATATGCTTTTACACGAGCTTCCATTATATTTAAACGCTTTTTACATGTGAAGGTGCGAATAACATTTCTGTTCATGTCAAGTATGTTGCATATCTACGTTGTTATAATTCCATGCTGGTCTAAATGTGTCAGAAATGTGTTACTGATCTAGGGTCATCTGTCTCATATTCATAAATAATTACATGTCGGACCTACATCACTTGCCGAAAAACTTACCAAAATTTACCCTGCCAGTTTTGTTTCAGAAAATATTTTCTCAATTTCGTTATTTTTATATTAAATTAAAAAAATAATTCATGCGACTTTTATTGGCGTTAGGTTGATTTTTTTCTTCATTATATGGGTGTATGCGCACGCGTGTTTATGGGTATGCTTGTACGTTTGTACCTGTGTGTATATAGGCAAGTGTAGAATGGGTGTGGCAAAAGTAACCCACCTTTTTTTAGAGCTGAGATGGATAGGACAATGTGGAGCAATTGAGACGCCAATCACCGGGCCTAACTCCACCAGATCTTTTTCATGTGGCCTATACTGGAAGATCATGTTAATAAACTTAAACCTAAATTAAAACAAAGAATTTCTTCTATAAATATGTCAAATGGTATGGCGGAGTGTTGCTGATAATGTTCAGTGATGTATTTTAGATGAATGGCAGAATTCGGAAGGTTAAATAATTTGTTAATCATAACAAATCATGTTTTCATTTGACAACGTTGATACATTTTCTTAAACTACTTTCATTTTTTTTGGTCATTAAAGTTAATAAATCAAAAGGGCGCCCCCCTCTCTCTCTCACACTTTTTCAGTCACATTCTTTCTCTAATTTTTTCTCTCTCTCATTCTCTGACTCTCTCTCTCACTCCTTCACTCTTTCTCACTCTCTCCCTCACTATCTCTTTCACTTAATCTCTCTCTCATTCTCTCACTCTCTCTGCACTCCCTCAATCTATCTATCTCTCCCTCACTCACTCTCTCTCTCGCACACTCTCACTCTCTCTCTTTCTCTCAATCTCTCCCTCCCTCCCTCACCACTCTTTCACTTTATCTCTCTCTTATTCTCTGACTCTCTCTGACTCTATCTCTCTGACTCTCTCTCGCACCCTCTCTCACTTTCTTTCTCTCTCATTCTCTCACTCTCTCGCTTTCTTTCTCTCTCTCTCTCACTCTCTCTCTATATATATTTAAGGTTCCATGTAATAAATTATTTCACCCCAGCCCTTTTAAAGGACCGCGGATCATCAGACTTTACTTCCAAAGGTTGAAACGAAATATATATATATATATATATATATATATATATATATATATATATATATATTAATTGTGTATTTGGGCAGTAATCCTTCCTTTATACAAGTTTCATTGAAGGCAATTAACAAGCATATGCAATTAAGTTTTTATAAAAAAATTCTTGCACTCTTTCATGGACGTAGAGTGTATAAAAGTTGTCCAGTTTATCTGCACTATATATATTCAATTTCATATATATACAGTGCTGTTCGATAAAAAGAGACTCACCTGATTTATTTTACTAAATGTTCTCTTCTCCGATGAAACGAAAGTTGAGCTAAATTCAAAGCATAAGCGATCTAAAATCCGAAGAAGAAACTTTGAA
This sequence comes from Acanthosepion esculentum, assembly GCA_964036315.1. Taxonomy (NCBI): domain Eukaryota; kingdom Metazoa; phylum Mollusca; class Cephalopoda; order Sepiida; family Sepiidae; genus Acanthosepion; species Acanthosepion esculentum. The sequence continues at coordinate 2,633,672 of OZ038483.1, read as the reverse complement.
AGCTCTTTGAATTTAGCAGTAAGTACTGTCAAGCATCCGTTCAGTATAATGTTCTGGGGATGTTTTTCTTTTCATGGAACTGGTTTCTTAAAACCTATTGAAAAGACCCTCAGGAGCGAGCAGTACAAGAGAATTTTAGAGTCTTGTCTGCTCCCTTCTGCTGAAAGGGTGCAAATCGACCCCACCAAGCTCATTTTTATGCAGGATAATGCGCCCTGTCACAAATCAAAATTGATAAAGGAATACTTTGATGAGAAGCAGGTGAGTGTTATGACATGGCCGTCCCAATCTCCTGACCACAACCCCATAGAAAACTTATGGAGCATTATAAAGTACAGGCTCTCGAGAAAGCAGTTGAGCAACAAAGAGGATTTGATTGTGAATTTCCTATTCGAATGGAATTCAATGCTTGGAGATGAGATTTGCCAGAACCTAATCAAGTCAATGCCAAAAAGGGTTGAAAAGGTTATTCAAAATAAAGGAGGACCCATAGATTATTAAATATTTAGAAATATATTACCTATTATCAATAAATTATACCTCTATTACTCTTTATTTAAAGCTGTTCGGTTATGTCTCTATTGATTACTAGTTGCAGGAAATAAGTGAGTCACTTTTGTTTGCACAGAGTTTTTCCCTAAATCTCATTTATATCCAAAATTATAATTATCAATAGAATACCTTACGGTGAGTAAATTTTCTACTAGGTGGTCGGGAAGGGGTCTTTATATTAGTAAGATTAAAAATCAGTTTGACCCCACAAACAATAGGCGAAAAAAATTTTAAGTAAAAAAAATCAGGTGAGTCACTTTTATCTAAAAGTACTGTATATATATATATATATATATATATATATATATATATATATATATATATATATATATATATATATATACCCGCTGTACTTAGTGGAAATATCTGTGTTCATTTGTATGGATATTAGTTTTTGTTTGTACGAACTAAAATACACACACCTGTATGTATGTGATGAAAATTCCCCCTCCGCCACACACAAAAGATCCAACACAAATAAGTATAAATAGATCTTTTTTTGAAAAAATAAACCTGTTTTTTCTGATGATTGAAAAACGTGAAACCCAGGTTAACAAATTAATATCATGCAACAGAATATGATTGGTCTACCATCGCCATTGATCCCTTTGCACACACAC
>OZ038483.1:2592500-2627500 GCA_964036315.1 Acanthosepion esculentum | reverse complement strand
AGAGAAATTTTCTGACGAAGTCAGTCTGGCTTAGCTTGGGATGAATTTATAGTGTAACGGATGTTGGCGCAGACGGTAAAATCGGCAAGCCGAGTTCAAACTCCGGGCTAATATCTTTTTCGCACAAACGACGTTTAAAGAAGGCATGAAGTTGCCTTTTATTTGCAGTTACAAGTTAAACAACAGAGTCGGTGGGGATCTCAAGCCACGAGTGGCAACTAGTTTAGAAGAAAAATGCTGAATTTTAGAGAGAAACAGGAAACTGCTCCACTGTCTTTCCTAAGAATAAATGGTAATTCACAAGCATTTGAATTATTTACATTATTCGGACTGTTATCCTCATCTTCATTGTCATATTCACAACGTTTCGGCCGTTGTACGCTCCGGCATTCTTCAGGTGATTGGAATTTCGAACCGAACCCTTTATTTCGTCCACAAATAATGAAGAAAGAAATCCACGGAGAGCCATGATCGCCTACGTCCTGAAGGAAAATAATAATAATAATAATAATAATAATAATAATAATAATAATAATAATAATAATGTCTTAGCTTCGGATAGCAGAACGTTTTTTAATATCGAAGAGCCTTTCCTGAAATCCCGGCTACTTCATCGATTGCTTATGAATTCTTAAATAAATCCATAACACTAATTACATTATTTACATTCAAACGAATGTCCCAATCTTTGGTGTCGTTAGGACAACGTTTCGGCCGTTGTCTCCTCTAGACTTCTTCAGGTATCTGTTAAGAAGTGTAAGCTTCAGAGAATTTCGAATTCAACCTTTTACTTAATGTAAAAAGATTGATTCTGCTAATGCCTCTGTCCAAGTCAAACATATCACGTTTTGTTCACGGATCATCGATTTAATCCACTTGACTGTATTTCGTGAAATTTGCGGCTTGACAATTGTGAGTTCAATCCCTGGGCCGGTAGTTTACCCTCAGGCATAATGAAAATGCGGCTTATAATAATTGAGCAGCATTTTTAAAAATAGGACAAGACATCTATAGACAGGCATCTAATCCCGTAAATAAACTAAAAATGGTTCCATTTGAAATTCCCATCAAGTTTAATCGAGTGACACATGTAGAAGACCGGATGTCAGAATGAAACGGTGTGGTAACAACAAACGTAAGGATAACAGTTTTAATGTAAACAATGCAAATAATGATAACTCTTCTTGCTAGAAATTCTGACAGAAAAATAACCATAATAATAAAAAGTAGAATAAATATTCTATAAAGCACAATATTGTCCTTGCAGCTAATTAACTTTGAGCCTAATGGAGGTTAACATCTTTCTGATCTGGAATTGATCTTGCAACTTCTGATCTAGCTTTTATGTCTTTTGATAGAAGCCTCAATGTTGAGTTTTATCAGATTGTTCAGAAGATAATGTCCGATTTTAGAATCAACTTTTATTGTTGAATTAATCTATTTAAACAGTGTTTAAATCAATCAGAATATGCAACGTAAACATTGTAATAATTATAAGAAGGCTTAGTGTTTGTTTGTTGAGAGAATGAGGCAAGGTATGGTCTCTAACAACTTTGGTTCTCGTGACCAATGGTGACTCTATAATAGAGAGTTAAATACACCCTTGTGCAAATTAATTATACAGGAAAATGAGGAGGGCCATGATCACCTGAACTCTTGTGCAAATTAAATGAAACAAAACGAAGAATTCCGTTATTATTTAATTTTGTTCGTATTTTTCCAATGGAAACATGACCCAGTACACATGTTAGTACTTCGTAAGTCTATTTCACGAATTCGTTCCTTGCAGATTGATCACAGATTCTCGATTGGATTTAAATCAGGAGAGTTTCCAGGCCATTCTATAATACTTTGATTTGCTCACTGGTAAGGCTTATCAGTGTGTTCGTGCTGCGTTACAATTTTCGTAAGTTTCCTTAGTTTAACGTCCATCGCAGACCATAGCTATAGAACGACTAATCGACAGTTGAGACAATGGTGTCTGGGCGTGATGAAAAGGCCAAATAAATTTCATCATACACACCAAAAATAGATTCATATTACTACACACCACTGCAGATGACCTAATCTGAAAAAAAAAAATAGGAATCGATCACACCCTGTCACTCCAGTGGGCCTAAAACTGACCTAATCGTGAAAGAAAGGAAACTAAAGCAGTTGTTCCAATTAATTTGCACAAGGGTGTAAGAGTAAGAGCAAGAAATGGCGTTTAAGGGCCTCCAGAAAGGAAACTGCTCTCTTTTAATTGTCTGAGAGAAGCTTTTTGCCTTCCATTTGCATGGCTGAGGCTAACCTCCTGGGAGTGACTCATTGCACGCTGCGGGCTAAATTTTTCCGCTGGAAAGGTTATATTGTTAAGTCTACCGCTGGGAGAGTTGTTTCACTGTGTCGTGCTAGAATGTTTGTTACAATTTTTGTGTACTATTATGTGTACTAGTGAGCAAACTCAAATGACTGGACTCACGTTATAGTTCCCCCAAATAAAGGTTAACCAATCAGAAGGCGTAAAATATTCAATCCGTCTTATAAAACGGCGGCCATTTTGGTTACTCTCTACGAATGCCCAATGCGAACCTGTCAGAACCAAAGATGACCAGAACAGAAGGAAGAACTACGCTCTGCTACTTTATCGGGATATCCACTGCTAACCTGAACTACGCTTTCCTACTGTCCTCGAAATATTTACTGCCAACCTCTGGATTCTATACTCAAAGACTACCGTCATCATGAACAGCATGTTTGTCTCATCAGAAACTATCAATACACATTTATAAGTCTATCATTCGTCCGTGCATTGAATATTTTGCTATTAAATCTGGCCGGGGGATTTCGCTGTGTATGTAGAGATTCCTGATAATATCCAAAGATGAATCAACAAATATTATTGGTTTTTGAACTGGCATCTCGGCTTCAGTCTCTTTCCTACTGCTCTAACGTATCCTCCCTCAGCCTTTTCTAAATATATCTTCATCGTAATTGTTCTGATGAGCTTTCATCTTTGGTATTTAGAATTTATGAAATTAAGAGTACAGCTAGACGAGAATTGAGTCAAGATTAACCAGCGCCGGTCGAACTTAGTTTAATCGAATTTGCATTTCATCCAGTTGCTGGCAATATTGTTCTGGATAGATTCCAGAGATCTCTAATAGACAGATAGTCACCAAAATCTCCAATTTGTTCAATTTTGGTTTTAGAAAATATCTAGGCGTCACCAATCCATTACGCAATTGCAATAAAGGACCTATTTCTAATCACAAATCAGTATTCGATCAATTAATGAATTATTCGAATTTCGCAGATGCAACATTGAAAGACTTCAAAAGGACGAACTCTTTAACTTTCACTGAGTTGCTATGGAACCCACTCATTGAGTTTCTTCCTCTTGCCAATTTTCTTGAGATCGTTCCATATTTTTTTAAACGCTGACCCCTATTATCTGAGACATTTCTCTGACACGTTGGCGTGGGTTTTGTTCGACTTGTGTCTTTAAATGTTGATTATAAATTGCAGATGGACTCTCTTAAACCTCGATGTTCATGATTGGTATGATAAAAAAACCTGGCCCTACTGTCTGATCGCAAGTGGATCCTTCCGTCAGGTTCTCTTAAACGTTTCCAGCAGTTTCAGAAACACTCTGACCAAGCTTGAACTCACGTGAGAAAAGTAAACGCATCTTTTTGAATTTCCAAGATGGCGGGTATATAATGTTTTAAGGTAACTTTTGAAAGGGATTGCTATAAAATTAACAAGGAGGCCACTTGAATAATTAGGAATAAGTAAGATATTTTTGTGCACTTATTATAATAATATATATAATATATAATATAATAAGATATATAATATACTAAAACACAATTAAAATGTTTATTCTAAAATCGGACATTAGTTTCCGGACAAATTAATACTAAAATATTTGGGTGCGCATATATATATATATATATATATATATATATATATATATATATATAATCCATTACATTCACTTACGTGCTAATACCCTTGGGAAAGGTGTGAATCCTCTTCATCACCCTCCAGCAATTGGTAAATAACAGGACAGACTGCGTTCTATGGCCTTGGATGGCAACTGGTCTACGAGAAGGACAACTCGGAATTCAAAACTTGTGAAGGGTCGTTTGGGGACCCTGTGGCACATAGTGCACCATGTCTCTGTATTCGGCCCTTCAAAAAGTGTCGATGGTTCTGCACAAAACATTCACCATTATAATCAAATCTCATGTGCTTGTGTTGGGCTGTCGGTTCCTAGGAACTGATCTGCTTGACCCTCATACGTCGAATTCGACGGGAGAGTCGAGTATATATATATGTGTATGCGTGTGTGTGTATGTAGGTTGGTATGTGTGCGTGTGTGTTTGTGGCCCCGGAGGGCGTTCACTATTTTCAGCTTCCTATCATCAAATGTTCAAGATGAGAGGTGATTGAGATAGAATTAATGGAGAGGACATTTTAGTCGTTAGAAAGGAGTAATATATTTTTTTGCTATTATTATGATATATTAGAACAGAAAGAAAAGGTTTATTCGAAAATTGGTCATGATTTTGCGAACAACTTAATAGGTTTTAATCATTTCTTACTTAGGTGTTAATTCTGTTTTCGGCTTTCTAGACACTGTATTGCTGTCGCTAAAGCCAACGACATTCTCGAAAATCTTGCATTTTATCGAATTAAGATTTTGATTTCCAACATCGCTTTTGACCATTAAAGCTTAATCAACCCTCGAAAAATACAGCGAGCGCTCAACATCAATCATTTTAGAAACTAGAGCATTAATCGTTCATGATTCGTGACTTCTATAATTTTTGCATATTACTTGATGGGATTCTCAAAACTTAAGAAATTCCGATTCTGTCAATATTTCATTAGTATTTCGAAATATTTGAGAGCGTTCATTGATGAAGACATTCACATCTTGTCTAATGGGGGAAAAAACATCATTCAAAGATATTTCAACGTTATCAATAATCTGAAAAGAGAAACATTCATAATGGTCCTAAATATCTATGAGTTAATTCGATCCGTTGCCATCTTTACAACTGAGGAAAAAGCCTGGGAGTATATTCTTAGTTCTTTATTCACTATAAGAGAAGATGGAGATTAGGTGTAGTTGATTGCGAGAGTAATGGCGTCTGAGTATGCAATTGCCGTTTGGCAAGAGTCGAGTCGTCTTATCTAGAGATTGGTGGCGACCAGAGAATAATTCGTCGTTCATCTACTAATTCGTTTCATTTCTAGCAATAAACGTTTTCAACAATTCGTGGAGAACGGGTGAGACTATATACATATATTCCAAATCCGGAAAGCAAAATATACCGCGTTGAAATCTACGCTGGCCGTTCCTTACAATAATTTAGTGGTCTTGAACAGTTCTATTAGGGATTCTTCGAAAACTTTAAAACGAAAAAAAAAAAATTATTTTTCTAGCTAATCCTTAAAAATGACATGAGTCAATTATGTGCCATGCGTGATACACGTTTAGGATATCATGTCACTTTCGATACATGACTGACGAGGCAGATTTTTTTCCCGCGGTAAGTTGCCATTTCTTTCTGCAATAGACCAATTGTCATACAAGGCTATGGAAGACTGTCTGTCCTGCTATTTACCCATAGCTGGAGAAGGATCCATACTTACTCAAGGGTATTAATACGTAAGTGAATATAATGGATTCCACTGGAATTCGAACTCGGCTCTCTGATTCCTCCATCCAAGACGTTATCCATTATTTCACCGTACCTCCCCTTATCCATTACTCCATTTATCCATAACCATTTGTATATATATATTTATATATATACATATAATGACAAAAACGGGGTTTTCATTCAACACACACACGCACACATACATACACACACACACACACACACACACACACACACACACACATATATATATATATATATATATATATATATATATATATATTTACAGTTTGTGACTGGACGGGATAATCCCGAGGAGGATATAAATCCAGGGAGAGCCCAATGTAGACTACAGAGCATTATATTGATAATAAGAAGATGGAGACTTTAATTATCCAGTTCGATTATAATTTATTTCGAGGTTTTCAACTCTTCAGACCGAGATCTCCTCCGTAAATGGAGATTTACAGAGGAGATTTTGGTCTGAAGAGTTGAACACCTTGGTGTTCACGAAATAAATTATAATCGAAATGGATAATCTCCGTCTTCTTCTTATCACTATATATATATATATATATATATATATATATATATATATATATATATATATATATATATATATAAACAACGTTTTCATTATATTTAGCACTATATATATTCCACCGTACCTCCCCTTATTCATTACTCCATTTATCCATATCCATTTGCGTATATATATATATATATATATATATATATATATATATGTAATATTTTCTAAATAAAATGTCGCATTGAGGGATTAAACAGGGATTTGTTGGTTTACTCAGAGAATAATCAAACAAAGAACAACAACATGTATTGGTAGAGTAAGTCCCACTTCTTTGTTTATTCCTCGTCTCGTTGAAAAGGGTCACAGGCGTGTCCGAAAATTAAGACTTTAGAATCTTTCCGTTCGCTCTTCAATTTAATCAAAAAGCTAATATATAAAATATCTTCAATTCTATTGCATAAATCATTTTCATGTCTTTCAAATTTTATTAACCCGCCTTATAAAATGTTGTAGTAGTGAAACCAATGTATCTATCTAAATTGTTATCAGAGAAGTTTTCTTTAGTCGGGCAGTGCAATTCATAGACACCATTAATTTGTTGGAGATTTTTTGTTTTTTTCTTATTCTGTCGTTGATTATTAAACACCCACATTAAATTACATCACATAGCATCTTCCATAGTTTATCTTGACTTTCAGTTAACATGAATTATATTTATATGCGTTCTTAAATTAAAATGAATTAAATTAAAATAAATTGAAAAAACATTTTTACTTACTGCAAAATAAAATCCTGAGGCGTCATTAAAAGAGAAGAACCGATGATGCTTGAACATTTTTTCCCCTGTATTGCCGTTAACCCCACAGAGGACGAAACACGTCGGCTGACATAAGTTTAGCTCTTCTTTATCCAAATATATATATAAACAGTCAATTGCTGATATCCGCTGACGAGTGGACTGAGTGATTTCTGGGGGATTCGTCTACTAAACTCTGGAATTGGGATGTAGAAGGTACTATCAATCAGCGAAATGACAATTTTTATATTTGTATTAATCATATATTAAATATATATATATATATATATATATATATATATATATATATATATATATATATATATATATACAGGGTGTCCATAAAGTTCGTGTGCATTTAAAAAAAATTTATAACTTTATTTGTATTTGCGATAGAAATAATCTGTAAAAAATGTTAGAAAGTTTAATGTACCTAGTTTTAAGTATAGCTAAAATAACTAATGTGATTTCAGGCATTACTGTAAATCAGCTGACAAATGTTTTCCGTGAACTGCAAAATCGTATTACCCTTTGTATTGCTAATGATAGAGGACATGTGGAAACTTAAATAAAATTTCAATAAAACCTTAAAAAATATAGATTTACTTCTTTCTAATCATTTTTACAAATTATTTCTATCGCATATCCAAATAAATTTATAAATTTTTCAAATTCTACACAAATTTTATGGACACCCTATATATATATATATATATATATATATATATATATAGCTGCTTTCGATGGTTCCTAGGCCTCATGAATGTAAGCGTTCTACGAGGCTGGCATCCCGTTCCCACCCTTCACCGTTGAAACTGTTAGATGTAGACGTCTCTTCTACTCCAATAGCTTCATGTCTCGCACATCTCACCTGTGGAACTTCCTTCCTTATTCCTATTTCCCTGACAAATATAATCTTCAACTATTTAAGTGTAACGTCAATCGACATCTCCACTTGCCTTGATCTATCCCTTCTCCACATCCTTTCCCCTTTCATTCCTATCTGCTCTCGCTCCATATCTTCTGTAACCCCTTGCCTTGATCGATCCACTATCTTTCTCCACATCCTCTCCTTTACCACTCCTATCTGCTCTTCCTACAAACCTTCTGTAACCCCTTGCTTGGGGTGAAAAGCTTAATATATATATATATATATATATATATATATATATATATATATATATATATATATATATATAGGGGGAGGGTGTATTTACGCCTCTCTGTACCATAACTCAGATGTTCCTGCTAGAAGCAATCTTTAAGAGGCAATATTACTAGAACGGCATCAATTGGAGCAATTTATATAATGCTTATCTCATTGCTATCTTGGTATTACCTATTCCGTTCACTCCAATGCACAGAAGCTTTACAACATATTTTCCTCTGCTTGTAGGTCGCCATCAATTCATTTCTCTTCTTTAAAAAGCTGTCATTCACTCAATGCAAGATCGTAAGTTTCTCCATTAAGCAGAGGTTCCACTTTGCTTTTCTTCTCCGTATGTATTTCTTTAGTTAATATTCGTCATCCTATTGCAAGAAACACGTCCCCCCTTTGATCAACTCTGTTACGAAAACATAGTGAGGGCCGTTCTACTTGTATATTCTTAAAATCCAAACTTATTCTGTAATTCTAATATCATTTGTTCACCCTCTATTCTTTATATAGATTGTTTAAAATTGTTTATATTTTGAGCAAGTGCTCAATATTCTCCATAGGAGGTTTATAGATATAGATAGTGTAGACATACAAAACGAACTATGTGTGGTGACACTCAGCTGAGCGTGTCTAGATGAGTGAAACTGACTGTCACCATCCAGTGTTGATTATATATTTTTCCCTTCATAAAATACGTTCTTCTTCCCTTCATCTCGATCGCCATTCTTTCTGTATTTCGCCTTATTTGGCATTCGCTTTCGTAATGTATTATACTGCTTACGCTGCACAGATTTTGCAAGCATACATTGATCTTTTAACTTTTATTAAACTAATTCTATCACCTTTCTCTAGGGACGATGTCATCTGCTTGAAAACATTAATATGGAATAGTGGTTCAATTGTTTTACATCTTCAGTTGACTACGTATTTGTTGAACGGAATATCTGTATATATCTCTGAAATGAGGTATTATGCTTAGTTACATTATTCGGACGGTTAACCTTATGTTCACTACCGTATTCACAAAGTCTCGGCCGTTGTACGCCCCGGCCTTCTTCAGGTGATTAGAATTTCGAACCGAACCCTTTATTTCGTCCACCGGGGAGTTCTCGTTCCACGTGCTATGCCTCTTCTGGATGTCTCAGTTATTTCCCTTTAACACAAATCTCCAAGCTTTTGGTTTCCCACTGCTGTGGCCTGGTATCGAACACATAACTCTTTGGGCATAGTCACTGGATCTAACCAACGTCGTTATCCACTGGACCATGTGTCCTTGAGGATAAAGACGTGAATTTCTCTAGGGACGATGCTATCTGCTTGACAATATTAATATGGAATAGTGCCTCAATTGTTGTAGGTCTTCACTTGACTACGTATTTGTTGAACGCATCCTTCCGGCAAGACAGACTTTCAACATTGGCCCCAAATTAATTAATAGTTATCTGCGAGGAATGGTTCATCAATATTCCCCTGTTGATAAACAGAGAAAGGCAATATTTCAACGTGTTTAATCGATATAGCTAAGTTAAGATATTGGACACAAGTAAAATAAGGAGACAATTGAATACAGAGAGGAATGGCAATTGGTAATAGTGTGTAGCAAGTGTCTTTGATTTCCATGGGATGCTCTACAGATTTTACCTTAGTAGGTTTTCAATTTTGGTTAAACTTATTTTCGTAAAATAACTGCCGGTTGTGTTTCGATGATTATGGCAACAAGAGTATTTTCTTGAAACCGGTTCCGACTTGGTTCATTTGGTTTGGTTTGCTATAGCGGATTTATATTTAACATTCTGTTCTTCAAAGTCACCAGTATTCGAAATTAATGAAAGGTCATGTTTTGATTACAAAATCTTCAAACTCTACTTCTCGTTGAAAGGAAATTAATTAGAAATACGATTAAAACGAGAATAAAACAATTCTCTTATGGATTCCACGTTCATTTCACTGCCATCACCTTTATTAACCATCATTTTAATGAGGCTAATTGCAATGCAGAACTTTGCATAATAAATCTGATCGTTTCTAATTTTAATGAAAGAGCCTCTTTGCTCAGGCACAATCCCACTTTGATCTACAGCAATATTCTTTTCAGTGGTACGATGAAGCATCGGAATTAGACACAGTCGTAGCATATGTGATTGAGTATATAATTCAAAATGGTGTTTCACTACGATGATCTTTTATCCTTAGTAAATTGGCTTGTTATGTCTCCGCGGTTGTCATCAGGCTACTACACCAAAGTCATATTGTCTCTGTTTCTCACTGAAAGTCAAATGAACCGTGACCAGGCGAAGGTTTTTCCAAGTATTAAATAGCAAAACGCATATGGTTTGTAGGTGTCTACTTTAATTGTATCCGCTGGGAATATTTTGTCGATAACTTGTTAGTGACGGAGAGGAAGAAATGAATAAGAGAAAATTCTTAATCCTTACAGTTGAGAGTCGTTGTTCGTATCGAGACAAACATTCTCATTGAATATTTTTACCAGTCTATCTCGCTTTCTCACTAATTTTTGATGAGCCAATTCCTGGGTTAGTGAAAAACATCCGCGTCTTATTTTCCGTTTTTTTGCGTGGTTTGTAACCGTTAATTGACTTTATTAAGTATATCATATTTCAAAATTACAATATATTTCCAACAACCTATGGGGCTTTTTCATTAGAAAATCCTTAACCTTAAAGTATTCCTTTCGATTTTATACACAATGCTACAAAAGCTGTTATCCTTTTTGTCTGTAGAAGTTGTTAGAGAGAAAACAGTTTTTACTACCAATCTGACATGGGCTATACTTCTGCTTTGAAATTCAACGTTTTTGTCTCCTAAACTAGTTGCAACTCTAAACCAGAGATCCCCCCCCCCCGCCAGTGTGGCTGGGAGTTGTGGTGAGAAGAGTGAATTCATGATTTTTCTAATGGAAATTTGTAAGAACCGAACGCGCACGCATCTTCATAGAAAAGCCCGAATTTAACTTACCGTTTCTATATCTTTTCTCGACACTCGACAAACATAATATCCAATATAGAATGATTTAATCATGTTGGAAAGAAACTCTCGATAATCCCCGAGAACCAATACAGAAAATTACTTACATTATATAAGTTCGTTATTTGCTGATGTATGTCAAAATTTATTCGACGAGATTGGTTGTTTGCTTCAGCAATTCTCATACCGCACTTTTTCTCCGCTCTGACGCACTAACGACTATTATAGATTTCATTTATCTAGATGTTCGATTTAGAGATAATCAAACTCTTAAGAACCTCCCTACCGATTAGAAAGCATCTTGGAACATTATTATTATTATTATTATTATTATTATTATTATTATTATTATTATTATTTTTATTATTTGTCTATATTTCTGAGATGAGGTATTATGTACATTATTTAAATTATTTGGACTATTGTCCTCATCTTTGTCGCCATGTTTATCACAACGTTTCGGCCGTTGTACGCTCCGGCCTTCTTCAGGTGGTTGGAATGTCGAACTGAATCCGTTATTTCGCTCACTGGGGTAGACTGTTCTAGTTCCACGTGACAGCACATATTGCTAGGCCACAAAAATCTCCTGAGCCGACCAAGCATAGAAATGAATACAATATGGGAACCAGTAATAAGGAGTGCCAGGGAAAAGCGATAACAACAGCAAAAAATTGCAATATGAGCACTGGTAAACATCGTTGCTGAAGACATTAGGCTTATAATACCCATAAATTCATACACAGATGTTCTCAAGGACACGTGGCACAGTGGATAAAGGCGTTAGTTAGATACAGTGAGAGCAACCAAACAGTGTGAGTTCAATATCCGGTTAAGGCAGTGGAGAACTTTCAGAGGGAATTAACAGGAGATAACTTATATCTGACATTCATTAAACATGGCACGTGGAACTAGAACAGTCTAGTGAGCGAAATAAAGGGTTCAGTTAAATAAAGCGACAAAGATGAGAACAATAGTGTAAATAATGAACATTATTATTATACACTAATTTACTCCAATAGGTGTTCTTGATTTTGCTGTTTAGCCTCCTGTCGGTTCCTGTCGTATTAGGTAACTTTGTAAGAATTTCGAACGACTATGAGAGATTCCCAAGCAGGAAGCTAGTGGCGTCAATTGAGGAACTGGTTCAGTTTGAAATTCTCACAATGTTACCAAATATGATAGTCTCCTGAAGAAGGCTGGAAGCGTACAACAGCGGAAACGTTGTGACTATAACGGCCAGTTCAATTAAATCAATGTTTAAATAATGGTAATTCCTGATTTCATAATCCCAAACCGGAATGTTATATTCTGGGAAAAGAACTGATATATTTTAAGTTTTTAAAGTAACGGTTCCACCAGGTGGTTGAGATAATTGCTTTTTTTCTACTGGTGCCAGAGATTGGTTTTTAGGTCAATGTAAATGACAAAATTATCGAAGCCTTTCAAGTCTGGTGGTTTTCTTTTCTGAAATTATTCTTGCAAAGAAATTCTCCTATCCGAATTTCTTTCAATAATTATTTTCTTAGACGAATTGTTTAGAGTTATATTTCATCAGCAGCATTTGAACAGACTACGATCAGTGCGCGAACTATATATAATTTTGTTTACCGTGATCGTTGTATCGTTTGTGAGTTATTGTGCATACACCCTTGCGCAAATTAATTGAAAACACGCCTTAGTTTCCTTTCTTTCACCATACGGTCAGTTTTAGACCCACTCGAGTGACAAAGTGTAATCGATTTCTATTTTTATTCACATTAGGTCATTTGCAGTGGTGTGCAGTAATATGAATCTATTTTCGGGGTGTGTATTGAAATTTATTTGGCCTTAAAAAATATTGCATCATCCGTGATTGCATCAGATTTTTATTACATCCTGGCACTATTGTCTCGACTGTCGATTAGTTTTCCTACGGCCATTGTTTGCGATGTACGTTACTTCAAGGAAGTGTACGAAAATTGTAACGCTGCATGAACACACTGGTAAGCCAGTAAACAAATCAAAGTACTATAGACTTGTTTGGAAACTCTCCTGATTTAAATCCAGCCGAGAATCTGGTCAATCTGCGAAGAACGAATTCGTGGAATGGACACAGCAGATACTAACATATGCACTGGGTCATGTTTCATTGGAAAAATACGAAAAAAGTAAATAATAACGGAATAATTCGTTTTGTTTTATTTAATTTTCATAAGTGTGTACAGCAAGTACAAGGTAACCAAAAATGTTCTGTCCGTTTTTAAAGGAAAAAAAAGAAAACGCTTCACAGTATGTGTAACTTATATTTAGTCTTCGAAGTAATCGGCATCCAGCACCTTCTGCCAACGTGTCTCCAGCTGTTCAATGCCCTTGTGGTAGAGTCGGGGGGATGCAAAGAAGTCCGTGAGGGCTTTGCGCAAGTCTGCTTCATTGGTGAAGGATTTCCCACGAAGATGATTATCCAGGGAGTGGAAGAGGTGGTAATCGGATGGCGTAAGGTCAGGTGAATAAGGTGGATGGCAAAATGTCTCCAACCCAAGTTGCTGTATGGTATCCCTGACCACTCGCGCGACATGCGGCCTGGCGTTGTCATGGAGGAAAAGCACACCTTTCCGATTTACCAGTGCTGGATCCTCCTGGCACAATGCCTGTTGCACACGTTTCAATTGCTGCGAGTATAGGTCTCCAGTGACCGTTTGGCTCGTTGGTAGCAGTTCACAATGAACCACTTAACTACCTGTCCACCAGACACAAAGCATAATATTACGTGGGTGCATAGGCGGTCTTGCGGTGTGAGGGACAGCATCCTGAGGAGACAACCAATGTCTGGAACGCTTGGGAGATTCGTACAGAACCCACTTTTCATCACTGGTAAACACTCGATTGAATAAGGATGCGGTACGGTGGCGAGAAAGCAGCGATACGCAGGCTGCCACTCGTTGTCTCTTGTGGACCTCCAACAGCGTTTGCGGAACCCACTTGCTCAGTTTGTACGTCTTACCTAGGCGGTGCAGGTGAAGTCTAGCTGTTTCATCGGAAACGTTGAACTGTCTTGCAAGTTCACCACACGTGACTACTGTCCTCTTCAATGGCCGCCTTCAGGACTCCGTCATTCAAGACCTGTGGTCGCCCACTGCGAGGCTCACCATGGAGAGACAAATTTCCCGACTTGAATTTTCGAAACCAATGCCTTGCAGTACGTTCATCCACAGAACTATCCCCAAACGCTTGACATATGCGGCGACTTGATGCAGCTGCTGATAAGCCCACTTTGAAGTCGTAAAGCAAACATCCCCGAACGAGATCTCTAGACACTTCCATCCTTCTCACAGCTGTCCGGTTTATATTTGATGGCCGGGCACGGGGCGCGTGTTTTTTATAACGTCTGTCCGAATTTGAAAACAATTGCTACACGCATTTCGTATATATTTTCGTATATATTTCAACTTCATTCAATGACTAATCAAAAAACGGACAGAACTTTTTTGGTTACCTTGTAAAATGATTCCTACGAAGGTTACGGTGGAAAGTAGGTCTTATAGAAAGTAATAATTTCATGGTCAAATTACTTGCTTTTTTAGTAGCATCTTAAATATGTGTCTGCCCCTAACTGTGCACATAGTTTTATGTAAGTGTTGTCAGGATTCTCTGGGTTAGTGAGAATGATTTTTATTAGTCAGAGCAAGAAAGACAACGCCAAAAAAAAAATAGACGGAATATCTTGCTTCGCATTACTGTAATCTTCACATTATATCAATGTCAAAACGAGTGCCATTTTGTCTGGACGAGATAAAGACAAAATCAGAAGAGTGAAATGGTCTTTAAATAAGAAACTACTCTATCTTTGATTCGATCCTCTCGATGGAATAATCAATGAGAAATTGACTAATTAATAACAACTAGCGAGATATCAATGATCATCTTTGTGAATTCTTTAGATGCACATTTTCTAAGCCTAACAGAATCTGAAACAAGTCAATAGATACAGAGCACCCAGAGGTACGTTCTCTCTTAGAAAACAAAAAGAGGCATGCCTTTTCAGGACGTAAGCGATCATGGCTCCCCGAAGAGATATACAATCTCTACTCCTTGTTATCAGAGAAGCACTTTTCGATTTCTGTGACAGATTTGAAGCTACCATGTTAGTGCCCTCGATATGTTTGAGAGATAAATGAGACAGAATTTAACGTATAACGTATATTATTACGTTAGGCCATCCGTTTTTGGCTCAACAAATGTGCGTTCTCAAACATCTCATGCATTATATGCGAGCGTAATTATATCTTATATTTCAACACCCATATAATTTACACATGTTTAGCTAGGAGTTGTTGTTGTTGTTGTTATTATTATTATTAGTAGTATTAGTAGTAGTAGTGATAGTAAGTAGTAGTCGTAGTAAAATATGGACATGGAATAAAAAAGGAAAAAAAGGAAGACAACCAGACAGAAAGAAAGACAGAAAGACAAAAGAAAAGACAACGAAAATAACTGAAAAATACGAAACAAAATTATCTGTTGCAAAAGAGATAACACCAGGTAAAATGGCGGATAGCGCAAAGAAAAAATATAGAACCAAAATTGCAAAGAGGTTCTAAGTGGAGAGAAGTGTCAAAAGTGCATGAAAAAGTCGTCTGACCAGAAAGTGTGAGATCGAAATTCTTGCCCAACTGCACGGAATTTATCAATTCCTTCATCCATCTTTGCCATCACTGATCTCAGATTCATAGCTTTTCTTTCGAACACAAACCAAACCGCGGGCTTTCAGGATAAACCAATCATTTTCTTTTAAACGCCGTCAGTTTCTCGGTTATATTGCTTGACGTGACAGACATAAACCAAAAATATGGAATGGAAAGTAAACAGCTTACTTCATTAGAGAGAACAAGAAAAATACGATTTAATTATTTTGTCAGAAACGTTATCTTTAATATAAACAATATTATATATATCTTTATATATATATATATATATATATATATATATATATATATATATATATATGTATATGTATATATATCTTTATATATATATATCTTTATATATATATATATATATATATATATATATATATATATATGTATATGTATATATATCTTTATATATATATATCTTTATATATATATATATATATATATATATATATATATATATATATATATATATATATATATATATATATATATGAATGTGGACATTGAAGTCAACACCTAGAGGTGACAGTCTCTTTCATACTAAAAGCAATCGCCAGGCCATATGCGTTGTCGTTTTCCTCGACTATCAATGTACTCACGCATATACACACATGTGCCTGTGTATATGATTTTTTAAATAATAATATATAGTAAATATGTCTAATATAATAATATATTTGTTATTTAAAAAATATAGCTTAAATTGATCATTTGATTTTTAAAATGTGTAAATTTCTTTTCATTTTAACCTTTGGAAGTAAAGTCTGATGATCCGCAGTCCTTTAAAAGGATTGTGGTGAAATAATTTATTACATGGAACCTTAAAGTGGTCTATTTTTATTATTTACATTGACCTGTCTGGATTTTATCCTCCTTGGGTCTCCCCATACGGATTACCTAGTTTTTCGTAAACTACACACACACACACAAACACGCACAGACACACACACACACACACACACACACACACACACACACACACACACACACACACACACATATATATATATATATATATATATATATATATATATATATATATATATATATATATATATATATATATATATATATATATTATATATATATATATATATATATATATATATATATATATATATATATATATATATATATATATATATATATATATATATATATAATTATTTATTCGAAAATTGTAACATAAATATATATATATATATATATATATAATTGTTTATTTAAAAATTATAACATAAATATGTTATAAAATCACTACAAAATTAGCCATTTTGTTTCAACACCTCCGGTGTCTTATCAAGTGATGATGTTACACACACATCTGTTTGTGTATATGTTCGTCGTGGTATATACACGTATAGACACGGTTTTGAATATTGCCATTATCGATTTTTCAGGGAATTCAAGTCTTAATGTTATTGATCTGCTGAGGCGTTCCCAGCGTTCAACACCATTGGAAACTGAAGACCATGTCAGAGCTGTGTACCCAAACATTGCCAATAAAATTGCGTAAGCGTAATTGTTTTGCAAGCTGTTGATATATTGTACAAGCACGAAGTCACGGTGAATGAGTGTTTGAATGTGCTGGCTTTGTTCAAACCGTTTATTTAGGCCAGATTATTTCTCCTTTTCCAGAAACTGTAGCTAACGTCTGCTCAACATAGATGACAGATGAGGTCTGAGGATGTTAGACAAACACAAATGTGCCTGTGCAGGCATCTGCAACAGGACTTTACTAACTGCCGTAGCAGATAGGTATACTTTGGTCATTGTATGCATCTATAAATATGGCTATTTAAGTAAAAATCCATATATACGGTCTCCCAGCTATGGATTAAATAATTTCCTTTGTATCTGGAATGTTATTTTCAAAAAATTGTTACTTCACTCTCATGGGTAATCAAGTATTATTCTTTCACCTCAAAATATGTTTCAGCTTTAAATAAACGACAAGGGGTTGATAAGCCGTAAAAGAAATCAATCATGCATCCATATTCAGACACACATACACACACATAAATATATATATGATGAATGAAAGATAGAGAGTGAGTCAAAAAAAGAGAGAGAGAGTGAAAAGAAAGAGAGTAAAAGGTAGATAGATAGAAAGAGAGAGGGAGATAAAAAAAAGAGAGAGAGAATAGAGAGTTATGCTCAGAGTGCTGTCGATGTCTGCTATTGTAATGCTTCTATTCTCAACAATATTATGACTTTTCTTTCTATATTCAAAGACTCTGACCCGAAATTTATCCACTAATTTATTAAGAAATGTCAAATCTGTCTGTTATTTTAGCTTGTTTGTTTGCATAAACGAAGTTTTCTACAAAGTAATGGAAAAGTGTAGCATTTCTTCTGCAAAAGTTTTTTGCTTCTCATCTATTTCTGTTGAACGCGATGGCAAATGCGAAGTAGACTTTAAAAAGCCGCGACGAACAAACTATAAAAATGGAAGAAAAACATCTTTCATTGCGATAAAGTTAAAAGTCGAATGCCCGAACTAAACGAAACGAACTAATGGGTCTTAAGAAAAAGAGAAAACGAAACCGACCAAAAAATCATAAATTATACAATGTAAATAAATAAGCAGAAATATAAAAAGCGAATGAAACGAAATAGCAAATAAGACGAAACAAACACATCGCTAAAATGTGAATAACTTGTAAATAAAATAACTTTATTGTTATAAATTTATAAATAACACACAATAAAATGCCACACTGTTTAGTCAACTGGCTATCGTTTTTGTTATGTTCTTTACTAATTTTTAATTTAGTACAAGGCCTAATAGCCACTCAAAGTTAAGGGTTACTGAATGAAGTTGCTGTCTGAACGCAAGAGGTTAAGTTAGAAACATTTAACCCTAGACTCGAAAAAGTTAAAATTATAGTGATAAGGGAAGCATCCCCTTGGGTGTCTGTTCCACAAAATAAAAGTTCTAAGGAAGAATGGCACTTCCTCGTTACTAATGAAATACGAAGGGAATGGGGATGATTCGTCCGCGTTTACGTGCCATGACGAAACTTAGCTGTAAGGACTAGAGCAACTGAGAAAGACGCCCGTCAGGACAGTTGCAATTGAAACAGTAACGTAGTAGCGATTGGCTTGTGACTTTCCGCATGTGAAGAAGAAGATCTTTCCAATTTTCCATCATTTGTTGCCTTGTACAAACCTAAGCTTAATAATGACAATAAAAGAGTCTCACCGTAAAGTATTGAATCGATAAAATATTAATCTGGTTATTTCTACAGTGAATTTGATATTCACAAGATCACCGAACACTTGCGATTTTGCATTAGTATAAACCGGGATAAATATAAACCCATATTTTCACAGTAATACAATAATTACAGCCTTATTTATAGTCCTGGGTATGCCGATTAACTTCATCTGGCAGCATGGCCTCTGATCGGGAGATTGAAAATTTTCAGGAGCGTGGAACCACCTCTTAATTGCTGTTGTTCTATCGTACACTCTCACCCAGGGTGGTAGCACCTGTTAGGGTCCCAGCTGTGGGCAAATAGTAACCCTCCAAATAAAAACAAAACGCGATGAAAGTATTTAAATACATTTTATAGTAATACTACCGCAAAACATTTTTATATATAAAGAATTACCAACAATATATAGTTTTAGTAAAATTACCAACTATACCTATAGAAAAATTACCTACAATAAATTTTTAAAACAAAATCACCAGCAATACATTTTATAGCAAATTGACCAACAATACATTTTATCTGTAGCTGAAAGCATGCAATTGCGTTCAAAATATATTTAGTAGAAGCCATAAAATTGTTCAAAATATTTAGATTTCGGCATTAAATGACCCATAGAGGTGCTGATATGCCGCTAAACAAGATCAACCATACGAAATAAAACAAACTTATTTATCTCCCCTTTCACTCAAAAAGAAAATAATTTACCATTCTGAAATTATTACTAACTTAAAATAAGTTAAAATATCACCCTTCCCTTTAGACTGATTTAAATGGCAAGGTTTTCAATATTATAACACATAGCTAACAACACGTTCCAAGACGTCATTCTGCTATAGACTGTGGAGACCAACTCGGTCACGAAGTGTCTCTGCAATCGAGAAAAAGAGGACGTATCTTTTCGTTAATAAAATTTCTCTTATATATATATAGGCCGGTGGACAACGATAACTAAATAAATATAATAAATGAAGCGTGTACACAAATATTCCCTAAAATATCATTTAAAATGATAAAGTAATAAGTGAACGGAAAGTGCTAACATATAGGGAGACTGTAAAGCAAGGAAAACAGAGAAAAGAAACAAAATAAATAGACAGCGACCTAAACAAAAAACTGAAGTTCTTGATGTCTTTAAAATCAAGAAACCGGAAATAGGAGACCAAACCGGAAGAGTAACAATAACTTCAAAATATACAATGGTAACTCACTGAAGATTGCGAGTAGCGAGAAACTAAGATGTAAGCTTTTAGGTCGTTGTCTTTGGATGAATTATTGGTTGTTCTTCCTTTTATAAATATATCAGTTCCGTATAAAATGACTAATGATACAATTTGGAATAGTTGAAAACAACTAAGACTAAAATAAAAGTTAGAATCCGAAGCTTATCTATTAGATATATGCACATTAAAATTGTCATCAAAAAATAAATTTAAATAAAAATTGACAACTTAAAATTTGAGTTTCCTTGTATTAGAGATACAGAAAGATTCAATTTTTAACTTTTATTCGTTTCGATAAAAATTTTATCCGGGGTTGGTTGTATTTTTTGTCTTTCTCTATTTAGAATTGATTTTGCCAACAATCCCATTATTTTGCCTGGAAAGGATCATTCTTGGAATGAAAACCCCGTTTTTGTCATCATTTTTTTATCATCATTTTATTTATATATATATATATATATATATATATATATATATATATATATATATAGGAAACCGACAGCCCGACAACAGCATATGAGATTAGATTATAGTGGTAAAGGTTTCGTGCAGGACCATCCACACTTTTTGGAGGACCGAATACAGAGACCTGGTGCACTAAGTGCCACAAGGTCCCCAAATGACCCTCCGTAGGTTTTGAATTCAGAGTTGTACTTCTTCTAGACCAGTTACCATCCAAGGCTATAGAACGCAGTATGTCCTGCTATTTACCCATAGCTAGAGGAAGAAGAAGAGGATTCACACCTTTCCCAAGGCTATGTAATGGATTTGACTGGAATTGGAACTCGGCTCTCCGATTCCTCAATCCAAGCCGTTATCCATTATATTATCATATATATATATATATATATATATATATATATATATATATATATATATATATATATATATATGATGAGTTAAAAACTATGGCAAAACGAGGTTTTCATACCAAGAAAGAGCGTTTTCAGGCAAAATAATGGGATTATTGACTAAATCAATTCAACGCACACACACACACACACACACACACACACACACACACACATATATATATATATATATATATATATATATATATATATATATATATATATATATATATATATATATATATATATACTGGACGGGTTAATTCCAAGACGGATATAAATCAAGGGTGACCTCAATGTAGACTACAGAGCATTAAAATGATAAGATGACGAAGACTTTAATTATTCATTTCGATTATAATTTATTTCGAAGTTTTCAACTCTTCAGACCCAGATCTCCTCCGTAAATGTAGATTTACGGAGGAGATCTGGGTCTGAAGAGTTGCAAACCTCGAAATAAATTATAATCGAAATGAATAATTACGGTCTCCGTCTTCTTATTGTCACAATATATATATATATACACCACGTTTTCATTATATTTAGCACTATATTTTTATATTTTATTTTTATAAAGATGTGTGTGTGTATGTATATGCATGTGTGTATGTATATGCATGTATGTCATTGACAGAATCTTTTGTAGATATAATGTTCCTGGACAAGACCAGTGCAAAAGAGACGAGAAAATCGCCCCAGTAAGAAAGAAGCATTTGCGTGGAATGGCGCCTTAGCAAATCCGAAAGAGAGACATGATAGCAGACAGACAAGACAAATGAAAACCATTTAAGAACAAATAAGGCATCGTATATAAATATAAATGCATTTTTAATTGACGGTAAAACTCAATATAGATACCAAATATTTTATAGCAAGTGGAAATAGACTAAAACAATTAGCGAAACAGACAAATTTTCCAAGCATTAGTAAAAAAAGAAAGAAAAGTCAATAAGACAGTAATCATTAGGGTGTGAATTGATGGAAATAAGAAAAGATGCATGCTCACAGTCTGTCAGAATAAATTTGTGTCTCAAGTCTGTTGTCCTAGACACCGATCAACTTGTCAAAATATTCATGAAAAAAAATGTCCTCATGTTTGCGAATATCAAAGTAGCTATAACGACTATATATATATATATATATATATATATATATATATATATATATATATATATATAAATATATATATATATATATATATATATTGGTTGGTGTGTTTTTCAGACACAGACAGGTTTTGCAATATACAAGAAATTGATAGAGACTGAAAAATATTTAATGAAATCGTTTCCGTTAAATTTAAAGAAAAAATCATTAATGCTGGTGAAGACCAACTTTTTGGGGAGGTCACATTAAGAAGTTGTTTGTGTTTATAAAAATACGATATTCCTTTCTTAGCCGTTCTGTAATGAAATGTTCCTTATTCATGGCATTTTTGACTAACAACCTCATCGCCCGTTATTATTTTACGTTTCTCGTAGTTATGTCTTATTGATACGCAGTTTTCTTATTAATTAGTATAACCTTTCATTTTCCGAGTCTAAATGATTTTTCATTATTCTCTAAAATGTCTTATTAACCCTTTCCGCCCTGCGTTCCTGAACAATTTTAACCCTTCTGTCTGGACTGCCCAGTCAATATTCGTAAATAATTACTA
This sequence comes from Acanthosepion esculentum, assembly GCA_964036315.1. Classification (NCBI taxonomy): domain Eukaryota; kingdom Metazoa; phylum Mollusca; class Cephalopoda; order Sepiida; family Sepiidae; genus Acanthosepion; species Acanthosepion esculentum. The sequence goes on along the minus strand of OZ038483.1, from coordinate 2,604,746 downwards.
TGTTTCACGGTAGATATAAGAATAGTTTTTACTCACAGTTTAACTGGCATTAAGTCATTTTTCTTTACTACTGTTCAACTGATGGCTGAGTATTACGTCAATTTTCTCTACCACCGGTAAAGCGGTGATCAGGCCTCAAATGGTTAATATCTTCCCCATTTTACTTATTTATTACAAGGCATTGTCTGAGGTTCTAAGATGTAGAACCTCATGCAGTTAATCATCATATACTTTCATTGTAAATGAAACTATTTTTATCTTTGCTATGTGTATATACTTTACGGTCTTAAAGTTAAATGAGTTTCCCTTAAGTCTTGCGCTTGTCATGTCATATAGTTTTATATAAAACATATTTACACGGTAAATCTTTTTCATATTTGATGAACAAATATGTTAAGAAACAAGGAAATATTATCAAAATTTCACAATTTGTTTTGGTAACAAGACGGTACTTATATGGGTAACAACTTCATTTGTACAGGTCCATTGTATATTACTGTAATTTAATTTGAGAACAACGAATACAATATTTTACATTCACATTCTAGCCTATCTTCTAATCCACACTCCAAACGTTTTCCTTGCTTTCAAAATCGGCTCCCAAAGCCTTGATTTTTATCAGAGATAAGAATATATATTCTAACCAATGAAGGTACCAGGAAAATTTTATAACGATTTTAGAGGGAAAGTCCCCGATACTTTTGAGCCTCCCAAATCTTTATAAATTTGGTGAATATTCGCCTATTTGGCAGTGACCAAGCGACAACCGTCTGAGAAACAAAAACAGGTCGGCGACGGAAAAGCAAAAATTTTCGCTGTCTGCTAGAAAGAACTATACCTCCTAAGGGATGTTGAGAGAGGAACGTCGGACCGCTACTAAATACCAGTTGGAAACTTCCTCCTTTCACCTACAAGACTTCAGTTGTCAACCTATGAACATCAGCCATTGGGTTGCTGAACGTATTTCACTCTTTCTTGCAGGAGATGATATCATAAAATAAGAAGACAATTTACTGATTAAATTTAAACGACGCATTAGTTAGATTGTTCAATCATTTAAAAAAAGGAATATTATAAGCTTGACAAGACATGAAGATGTGTTTTTGGGCAATTATTTTTAACTAATGGGGACTAACGAAATAATTACAAGTGATTCGTTAATTGATGTTTACTCTAACTCTAGTTTTTACGATGAAAGTGCTTAATGAGCTTTTATATGAAAAACGGAAGTTTGATTAATTATCTAATACATTTTAGAGCACCATAAACAGACTCTTTACATATCCATATCTATACACAAATTAATATTTGATGTATTTATCAAGGTGAGAAAGTTTCAATAGATAAACTGTATAAATCTTACTCTATGTCTCAATATATATATATATATATATATAGTAAATTGCTAATATAAGTCCACTTACAAAACTCTGAAGATAACATCAAACTTTTACTCATATAATCCTATATATATATATATATATATATATATATATATATATATATATATAATGTTTAGAGAGTGACTTGATAGCAATATCATCCATACTACATTTGCACCCTGAGGATTACATACATTTTCCCAATGTTTATATACATCGTTTTCTCATATATATATATATATATATATATATATATATATATATATATATATATATATATATATATATATATATATATATATATATATATATATATTCTTACTCTCTCCTAGACATTGAGTTCTACCTGGATTCTATCCTCTTGGGAATTTATATATATATATATATATATATATATATATATATATATATATATATATAAATATATATATATATATGTGTGTGTGTGTGTGTATTTATATATATATATATTTATTTATATATATATATAAAGAAATAATTAATTTTTATTTATTAAAAAAATATTTTTATCTTATATATATAAATATATATTTAAAGTGGACATCGATGTCAACACTCAGAGGTGACAGACTTGCATAATTTCTTTGTTTCCAGGGTCCTTCAGTTACTCCTATGTATATTTTCCTTCATTACCTGGTGATTTTATCGTGGCTTGGTATATTACGTTGTTTTGTAAGCAATTACCGTTTAAGGGATATTCGTTCTTTATTTTGCAGTTATACGTAGTCTTTCTTAGCTTTGTTAAATATAGATTCATTGAAGGAATTGTCGGAAAGCCTGCGGTTAATCGATTTTGGTATCTGTTTGATTATAGAAGACGTGTGGTTGGAAGATGTGTGTATATAGAGTGGTTTATCATTGGGTTTTCTGTATGGTTTGTATGTGCCTTTTCTTAGGTTGAAGGTAACATCTAGAAAATCTACTTCGTTTAGGTTAGTTTTTATATCTATGTCGAATCCGTTATTTTTGAAAATCTTTATTATTGCTTTTCTAGTTTTGTCTGTGTTTTGTTTGTTGTTTCTTAAGATTATGAGACCGTCGTCCCTGAAGTGTCCTATTTCATTTCTATCTATTATTTTGCTTAGTTCGTGTTGTAAGTATATACCTATGCTTTCGCAAGCCCTGCACCGTCAAAGCTTCTCATTGTAGTGTCAAAGATCTTTCTTTATCCATGCTTCTTCATCGTGAAATAGTCTTTAATGGGAGTGTTTAATGATGTCTATTTTGTTTGGTTTTATTATTATTTATTCCTGAGCTTAGTTGATGGCCTTATCTAACATGCGTTCTGTTATGGATGGGTAAAATTCTTTTATGTCTAATTGTAGGAATTGGCAATTTTGTTTGTTATTTATGCTGTGGAACCAGTCAATAGTTGCTTTTGTATTTTTCCACTGGTTTACCCCTAACTTCTTCCTAAGTTCAGAATTAATTCTTTCTAGTATCGTTTTACTTATCTTGCCTAGTTCGCTTTTGGCTGGGTTTATGAGTCTGCATACAGGGTTGGTTTTGAAATTTTCTTTGTGGTCTTTTAGTGTGATAAAGGCTTGCGCCTTGCTGATGCAACTTATTCGGTCATCTAGGTCTAATTTTTGGGCGATTGCTTTAGCTTCTTTATTGATATCGTGTTCTATTGTTTTAGGTGCCTTTTTGTATGTTTTGGTTATGTTGTTCTTGAGTAATTTATTGTGCGTAGGAGGGCTTAGTTTGAATAAATTTCTTGTTTTGTCCGCTGCGATAAATACATTTGCTGAATTGTTTATTTTAGTTATATCTGATTTCGTTCGTTTTTACAAAATGGAATTTAGTTACTGCTCCCTGGCGTGTGCTTTATCAATTATTTCAGCATGGCGCCGATCTTTAACTTCTTTAGTATGACGCTAATCAGAGTCATCATTTGCTAAATACGCTTGGCAAACATTTTCACAGTTTAACATTCACCATGATGTGCAAATAATGAAGTCTGGATGTCTTTTTTATACTATTGTTCAAGGCCCAAGAGCTACTCAAGCTGGAGCTTTAATGAATAAAGAACGAGCAAATGGTTATTATGAGAATATGTACGATAGATAACGGTTGTTCCAGAACTTGAAGTGAAAAAGATTTGCATCGTAACGGGAAATCATAAATAAATGTGTTTGTTCTTTCCCACGAGCATCCTGATTTTTGCTATTTGTGATTACAGCGTGGGGTGTTGAGCAGATAACTATTCTAATAGGTCATTATATTCTGACGCTTTTCGAGTAAGGTCCGCCATTGGATGTGCAATTTCTTATCTATTAGCGATGAAGTGAAGTAAATTAGCACAGCAAGAACAAAATCGTCTTTACCCCGAGGACCATATTTGTTTAACATGAAAAGTAAGATTGGAATCATTCAAATGAAGGCTTAAATATCAAAACCTTCTTGTCTGTCTTTGTCATCCACACTCTGGTGCAGAACCGTATCTATGAAAAATCGGGACGATAAAATTGCGCATCTAAATATCTGAGACTCTATCAAAGTGTAAAGTCAAACTACTAGTTCAAAAATGCAAATTTGACCAATAATCTGTAAATAAATTATGGTACTTCCGCAAGATTATCTTTTATATTTTATTTGAAGCAAATTAAAAATTTTGACAATATAATGTTATCACATGAAAATATTCATTGACAAAAACAAAATCTTTAACAGACTGACCGAAAACAATAGAAAAACACATTGTAATTGTTCTTTATATTTCTGATGGTAGCTCTTTGTCGCGGTGGGAAAGGCTTGCATGGTTTAATGACTCTGAGAGCGAAACCTTCGGGAGTTCTAAACTCCTGGTAGAGTCACCCTTAGACGAGGACAAAGACTAAACCTAAGAAACCCTAAAGTCACCAATGGTGGAACAAACGGATGACGATTACAATAGATCTCAACGGTTGAACCAGCGGATGAAGAGGGCTACGCGTGACGGACATGTTACAGAAGGCGCCACTCAAAATTATAACAAAGTCAGCAACAGTCCGTTGCAGTTTCATAACTGTATTTTGCATGTCTCATTACATATGTGCCGCAGAGGAAGGTCATAAGATCAAATGTGTTGCTCATTTCCTAGCAAGTTGAGATTTACGCCATATGCACTTTCGTCTACTCTGATATTCTTTCACCTTCAACCAACACTTGCAAAGCCAAACTGCGATAGGGAATGGATGACGGGAGCAGGTTTCGGTGAAACTGGAAGCTTCTGGCTCTGAACATATAGATCGACCGTGAATGTAGCTATCAACGCCATCATCATAAACGAAACGATCAGCAAAGAAGAACTTAAATTCTTCGATATGAGATAAAGTCGACGACATTTCTGAGAGCAAAATGATAAAATATGATATGATATGATGGAGCACAAGAAGACAATAGGGTTTCAATATCAATAAAGCATGTTGAATACTTTCAATAATCTTTTAAATTGTTCCTTGAGAACTTATGAAAGTTTAATGACATAACGATAAGTTATTACGCCATAGTTGTGGGTTTCCCTCGAGGTTCAGTATGATAGTCTTGTTGTTTTCCTCAGTTCGTGGACACTGAGATGGCTAATAAGACTAACCTCTGCTTGAAAGGTACTTAGGCATTGGGGACACGATGTTTCGGATGGTGGATTAGGCCTTAGTTGTTGTTGTTTTTCTTTTCGATGTCATCTCTTTTACTCTAGTTCGATTGATTGTTTGGATTCGAAGATTGTTTTTCCGTCCCTGACAATGGATCTCCAGAGTTTCCTGTCCATTCTACTGGATTCCCAGCTATTGATGTCAATGTTACATTTCTTCATATTTTGTTTTAGAACATCCTTGAAGCTCTTCTTTTGAGCACCTCTTTTCCGATTTCCTTCTTAGAGTTTGGAGTAAAAGATTTACTTTGGTAGGCGATGGCATCCCTTCGCACCGGATGTCCACGACATCGAAGTTGATTTTTTTATGACAATGATTTCAATGCTGGCCAGTCCACTGACATTAGTTTTTCTGTCTTCCCAATTGCTATTCAAGATTCTTCGAAGACAACGCTGGTGAATCTTTTTCAAGGAATTTCAGATGTCGCAATAAAATATGGAAAAAGACAAAGCAAAATCCGAATATATAAGTTTACTGTTTTAATTTTGTAAACTTACATATTTGGATTTTGCCTTGTCTTTTTCCATATTTTTCATCATACCGTCGGATCTACATCCACATATTTGCTTACATATATATATATATATATATATATATATATATATATATATATATATATATATATATATTGGCTATTTTAGTATATCGCAAACAGCCTTACAAGAATTTGGAGTGGATTGACATTTTTCACTAGGAACTCGCTACCGACGTGCTGATAAATGTATTCGACATGTACTTTTATAGATTGGATGACATAGAATTAATTCAACGAATAACATACAAAAATAAACATTGGTTTTGTTTTTAATCATTTCACCCCAGCAAGGCAATAAAAGCCATTCTACTTTATAAGTACTTTCATGGTAATTGTTCAAATGAACTTTCCTCTTGGGTACGTAGACTTTTGAAATTAAGTGAAGTACTATATTGAAGGAAAGGCCTCATCATTTTACAATATAAATGGCTACATGTGACTGTGAGTTCTATGCTAACAGTTGCTTTTTCTCGCTCTTCTCGTCTGTGTAACTCTCTCCTATCTTATTGCTTCCAAGTCAACTTTGATCTTTAAAAGTTTAAATGCAACACCAATAGTTCTCTTTTGTCTTCTAAATTTTTGTTCTTTTATTGTCCCTCATCCTTAATAATGTTTTGTATTTCTCATATTCTCTCAGTAATCCTTTGCGTCTAAGTCGCTTTATTGCCCTGCTTGGGGTGAAATGATTAAATAATAGAATGCAAAGAGAATAAACAACAAAGACAATAAAAACAGATAGGGCAATAAAAAAACTGAGTGGGTTCGGTCCTCATCGCGTGCCTCACAATTTCATCCTGGCCCTGTACTCTGCTGAATAGGTCACATCACCATGGAATAGCGTTTAGAAAAAATGTCTGGAATATCATTATTCTTTTAATGAGACCAATTCCAGCTGGGTGATCCATCCCCTGTACAAGAGTATACGAAAAATAATTAGTTGAAGCCCTCGTCACATAGCTCAACAATAACGACTAATAAATTATCAGTTGTACTGAACTTAGTAAGATTAGTAACTGGCTATTAACGATGTTTATATTTTCTATCTTTAAGCTTGCAGTGGATACTAATCCTAGAAATACTGCATAATGATAGCAGAAACCACGGGCATTATCCAACCGCCACCATGTTTCCTTGCTATTTATCATATTTCTGTTTAAATTAGTGACAAAACAAACGCTCACAATCGTTTATACGCGTCTTTCAATGCTTCAAATCGGCATTCAGCTCTGTAAGTCAGAACACCTGCTTTACAAAGTAGACACAACGACCTGTTAATAAAAACGCAAAGCCTCCCATATGTTTATAAAATGTGATCGCAATCTTTTTTAACGCAGAACATGTGTCATGTCGACGAAGCTAATTTGGGCACAGCGCACAGTAAGCGAATTTACAGATCAGAATTTGCAACTCTTTGCGAAGATGGAACGAAGAAAATATGTAAAGAAATAGTGAAGGTTGAATTGGTCCATCTTCAGAATGATTCATCTTCAGAGTAGTCCATTTTCAGTGTGACCCATCTTCAGAGTGGTTCATCTTCAGAGTGGTTCATCTTCAGAGTAGTCCATCTTTAGAGTGGTCCATTTACAGTGTGACTCATCTTCAGAGTGGTCCATCTTTAGACTGGTCCATTTTCAGTGTGATCCATCTTCAGAGTGGTTCATCTTCAGAGTGATCCATCTTTAGAGTGGTCCATTTTCAGTATGACCCATCTTCAGAGTGTTTCATCTTCAGAGTGGTCCATCTTCAATGTGGTCTATCTTCAGAGTGTTTCATCATCACAGTGGTCTATCATCAGAATGGTTCATTTTCAGAGTGGTTCATCTTCAGATTGATCCATTTTCAGAGTGGTCCATCTTTAAAGTGGTCTATCTTCATCAAAAAATAGGTTTATGTTTTTGTAGTTTCATATGTAATTTTAGCGAAAGCCTTTTACAAGGTCAAAAGTCATAGATGCGAACATGGTAATAAACAAATTGAATTTTGTCAATGCCTCAAGTTAAAATCGGTCTTTGAAAAACCTGGACTACATGTCACTTCGAATATTATATATTGTTTTAATTTAACCTCAGTAGAAATCAAAGTCCATAATTTAGTACTGAACTTAATTGTGAATTCCATATTCTATCTCAATTAATAGTACACACTTTATCAGGGCTATGTACCTAGTGTTCCAAGGTTTGCTAGTTCTCTGTTAACGAGAGAATTATTTGCTACAGAAGGCCAAATTAAGATGTAAATATATGCTCGACAGAAGCAAACAAAACATTTGCTCGTGATTTCACCACAGCCCATTCCCTATACCTATTCTATAAGTGAAGGTTTAATGCTGGTTCAATTAGCATTCAAACCAGTTTCGAATTCAAAATTTTCCTTCTCCTAGACTGATTTCCAAACATGGCGAGAGAGCACAGTTTGCCGTGTTGGTGCGAGAGGAATTGGATTCATGTCTTTTCAAGAGTGGATATAATGGATTCAGTCGAAATTCGAAATCGGCCGATAACCTTTTATAAAACACGCAGATCCATTATGTTACGAATGGCGCCGGTGTAAAAACACAGAACAATATCAGGCGAGAAATATCTCTAGTGAGATAAACTGATTTATGTCTGTACATAAAATTCGAAATAAAGAACACATGAAATTGTCAGGTGAATATGAATCTAGGAAAGTTAATTAAAAGAGGAATTTCACGACAAGAAACAATGGCGAGTACGCGAAGAAGAGCCGAACGAATATAAATCATGAAAATAACAGAAAGAAAGAAGAAAAATAAAGAAAGACAAAAAGAAAGAATCAGTGGATAAACGAAAAAGAAATAGAAGGAAATATTATCAAAGAAAAAAAGGAAGGAAAAAACAACTGAAATTACACGTAAGACTTTTAAAAATATAAATTCTTGGCGGCTTAGATTATGATTTTTAAAAAAAAGAAGAAAAAATGAACGAAAGTCATGAACTGAAAACCCTTTTCAAGAATTGTAAAATATTTGTCGTAAGTTCTTTTGGTCAATGACTTCATTGAACAATAGACTAAAAACTCAATCTGCAAGATTATAGAATCGATCAAACCAAGACTAATCAAATTATCAATAATCAAATAATGGGTTGTCAAACCAAATATCAATAAGTCGAAATGCTACTTGATCATGCTGGGAGTATTTAGTGTTTTGTAATAAATGAGGAATTTAATTTATTGATTTCGGCGAAAAAAATAAAAATATCTAATATGATCATCACCAACGGCATAACAAATCGTCAACAAACAAATATTAGATACATATTCGATTTGTGAATGATCTACTCTAATAATAATAATAATAATTCAAAGCACATATATATTGGTGTCAAAACCACAACAATATCGCGTCGTTTGACATCTGATAAACACATATCACCAAGCAACACATTGGAAAAGCACAAGAAATCCAACAAAATTCTCACCAATTTCACAAAGGTTTTATATCACATAAACTGCACAAGACGCGACTAGGAATATTAGAAGAATTCCGTATGCGAAAGAAACATCAGCATCAATAAAAAATGATATCAAAATTACAAACAAAAATGGTAAATACATTTTTAAATAAAATGACGACACGAACAATCGCATCAAACTGAAATGCGATAATTGAAAATAAAGAAACTGATATAGCAAGAAAAAAACGAAAATGGACAACAATAGACAATGTTTTATTGTTCCAAACGCTTTTGGCTATTCTCAAGTTGTACGTTGTTAATATGTTCGCTGAGTCTGTATTCTAAGTTGTGTGCAAGTAGTAGACATTCTAAGCTGTACTAGAAGCAATGTGTTTATGATTCCATATTGGGACAATCATCATGACCAACAATTTCTACAGTCCCTTCGCATCCCCACGACCACCAAAGAAAAAGAAGGAAAACTGAAAGGACGCTAGAAAAATTTCAAAAAACATCTTAATTGTTCCTTTGTTTGTCACATTCAATGAAACATTCAATCAGGCAAAAAAGAAAGAATCTAGATTATTCCGTGGCACAATTCACTTGTTCGCCATCTTACTACGGTAGGCGCATAAGCTTGGCATAATATCGCCATCTTATTGGACTGAATCCAGTAATTTTGACTTAGCATTTTGGCACTGCGTGAGGATCGAATTCTCTACACTCGGCCTCGGTCTCCAGTAAGTGAGAATAATGAAGATTTCTTTATAGATTTCGTTTTTGTCTGTCGCAACGCCATTGATGCAATTACACTATATCTATTTACAATTCATGAAAAGAAGACATTCTGAACTGAATAGTGAACAATATTTACTTGGATTAACTAGAGAGCAAAATCTATTAGAGACTGGGAGAGAATTATTTCCTTTGTCCATGTTTTCACCTTTGATGTAAAGGACATTTGAAATTACACTTAACCCGAATGAAGTTTAAATCTCAAAATAAGTTTGAAAAAAATGCTTTCCTTTGTGGTCGAGATTTAAATATATATATATATATATATATATATATATATATATATATATATATATATATATATATATTCTTAAATGACTATAATCTATAGCAGAAGCCATTGGTTTATACCAATGGCTTCCCATACTTAATACTTCTCGTTTTCAATCTCGCATGGTCATGTGTGACGTCACGAGCTACGACGCGTTTTTCGCTTCCTTGGCTCGTAAATAAGAGTTTGTCGTTACTTTGAACTTATTCAAACAGCAACGGCGGGCCATTATTGTGGTTTCGTATATGTGTTGTTTGGATTTATTAAAATTGCCATCTTTGATAATGGCTTATGTAAGCCGAAAGCTTAGATTGGATTCAAACATGTGTCAATATGGTGTTTTCCTTTCGTCTTTCAACGATAATGTGATTAAGCTTATCAGACAATACGAAAGGAACTTACTTAAAATAAATAGACAAAACTTATCTATATTATTTAATGAAACATGCATTAATATATATATATATATATATATATATATATATATATATATATATATATATATTTATAATTATATATATATATATATATATATATATATATATATATATATATATATATGAGTTTGTGACCTTGGGTTTCATGCTCTTTGCGATCGTCAGACAAACTGATTAATTTTGAAATTTATTTATGGTTGCGTATATCCGGTTTTATGGTAGTGGGATGAAAAATTGTCGTCGGAAGGCCACTCATACGTATGCAGACATACATACACGTACATTCACGCATTGCAGCTCACACAAACATAAACATATATGAACAGTGTGGGTCTGGGCGTATATGCGCATCCATGCGTTTTTGCGTGCATACGTACGCAATTGGTCGCTGTGTTCAATGTTGGATTGTGTAGCGAATATCTTTCCATGTGGTAGTGTTCATCTATTTTGTCCGCGGAATAATGTTTTCTCGAACAGATAAATAAGTATTCACACGCGTTTACACACCTTCTATCCGTCTGTTTTATTTTGATGGGGGTCTGTGTAAGTCTATGGTAGGTAAAATTGTTATTATTTTAAATTTTTTAATGCTCTTTTGCTATTATTTTAAAGCCGGTTATTTGCTTGTTTTTCGATTGGGCTTATACAAAATGGTAGAAACTACCATTTATAATAATTACTGGTACTTATGCAGTAGTATTAATTTTGCTGGTGGTTCGAGGGAAGTATCATTGTGGACTAATGCTGCAATGGTAATTGTGGTGGTGAAATAGTAGAAATGGAATAGTGGTTGCAAAGTTGGGGATAAATGGTAAGAAAGATGATAATTACAATGCTATATAAATTAATACTAAGACTGAAATAATAATTACAATGTTTACAATATTGAGGCAAACTGTAATTAGAGTGGCTACAGTTTTAGGGGTGTTATTGGTGTGATAGTAGCGGTGGGAAGGGGCGGACGATGATAAATAATAATAATTATATATATATATATATATATATATATATATATTTATATATAATTTCGCACGTTGAGTGGTGTTGCTTATAAATACATTAAACTCAGATTTGTGCTACCTGTAAAGAAAAATGTATATGTATATATATATATATATTTCCGTCTGTTAATTATCTATCTATCTATCTATCTATCTATCTATCTATCTATCTATCTCAGTTTGTTCATATATACCTATCAATCTATCTCTTTCTCGCTCCCACTATTTCTCATTTTCTCCCTCTCTCTCTTTCTCTGTTTGTCTGTCTGTCTGTCTCTCTCTCTCTCTCTCTCTATGTATATATATATATATAATTTCAAATATTTTTATTAGTGGATACCTGTATTTAAGTAGACGCTCTATTTTACTTTAAACACTATTCATTTCGTTCTTCGGTCGGCACACACAAGAAAAATAATTTTAAAAAAATAAGATTTAAAGTAATATAAATACGTCGGTTTAATATTTTTCTCTTGTTTATGTGCCGTGTCTTTTCAGGACGTAGGCGATCATGGTTCTCCGCCTCCCTCTATTCCTTGTGGATCTCAACAGGTTTTGTGTTTCTGCCAACTCCCCCGGGCCACGCTCCTCCATCCACCTGCCCAAACCCGCCACGTATGTCACGCGCTGCTTTCCCATGTCTCTCTTTCCCTCTATTCGTCCCGTGAGTATCAGATTCTCCAGGCTCTCCTTTCTCATCCGAGAAATTTCATCTGCCTCTTCCTTACGTTAAGCATAAGTTTCCTCCTTGTT
>OZ038483.1:2532500-2587500 GCA_964036315.1 Acanthosepion esculentum | reverse complement strand
GAAAGCGTATGTAAATATAAGAGTGGACACTGAAATCATGACTTAAAAACTGAGCTGAAATATGGAACAGACGGTCGCTACTCAGCGTTGATCTCATTATTCACTTATATATGTATAAACCTTCTTAGATATTCAGTATTTTTATCAATAGATATTCCATACCTTAAATTATATATTTAGCATCACCTGTGTTCCGGCCTGTGTTCTGGTAGTATCACGGCTATGACTAGCTTAGACCAGCTCTGCCCAGCTTGGACAAGCTATAACCAGCTTAGACCAGCGGCCCAAGTGAAAATACTCGGGTCCCCACGTTAAAAACTGACCTTGTGTCACAACCTGACTCAGTGGAGGGTCAAGTAAATATCCATATAATACAATAATACATACAAACCGTACAAAAAAGATAATAAAACCCCAAATTACGTAGACACATCCTCCAACCATCCACCTTCAATCATCAAACAAATGCCCATATCAATCAGCCGAAGACTATCAAACGTAGACATTTTCAATAACAAAAAACACCTTATGACGAAGCACTAAAAGAAATTGGATATACATAGCAACTACAATATACACCTCCACACCTGAAACGCAAAAACAGAAAAAGAAATGTTATCTGGTTTAATCCATCATACAACAAAACCGTCAAAACAAACATAGGAAGGACATTCCTAAACTTAACAGAAAAGCACTTCCCTGAAACAAACTGATTAGCAAAAATATTCAACAAAAATAACATTAAAATCAGTTATAGCTGCACAAAAAAATATAACACAAATAATAAAAATCACAACAAAAATTAACAACCTACAATAATGCAATCAAGGAACCTCAACGCATAAATAAAACAACATGTCCACTGCAAGGGAATTGCCATCAAACGAATATAATATATAAAGCCAAGGTAAGTGCGAACAACAGCAAAATGTACTACATCGGTGCCACTGAGGGACCATTCTAGAAGAGGTAAAACAACTACGACCTTTCATTCTCCAACAGAAAATACTCACACAGCACCACACTATCCACATACATATGCCATCTAAAAGACAGAAATATTACATAAAAAATAAGCTGGAAAATATTGAAAAAACCACCTGCTTACAACAACATTACAAAGAACTGACTTCTCCCTCCCCCAGCTAAATTAATGCCACCACATAAGTATTAATAAGCATTACAAATTGGAATTTCTAATATTTTTCATATGCGCAATCGCCAAAAACGAGCAAATAACCGGCTTTAAAATAAGAACAAAACAGCCTTAAAAAATTAAAAATAATAGCAATTTTTACCTACCAGAGGTTTACACGGACCCTATCATACGTATGTGCGTGCGTGCGAGTAAATATTATTCAGCGAACAAAAATAGAAAAACGGTCTGCGCGTTGACAGCGCAACAGACAAGGGAATATTTGCTATACAGTCTAACATTGAATAGGGCGACCAAATGCGTACGCGTGCGTACAACGACACATATATGAGCATATATGCCCAATCACACACTGTTCACATATTGTTATGTTTGTGTGAGCTCCGGTGAGTGATCGTGTGTGTGTCTGCGTACGTCGATGAGTGGACGGGCGTGTATGCTGTTTACATAAGTATGAGTGGCGTCCCGACGACAATTTTGCTCCCACCTCCATAAAAACACCGATATACGCAACCACATATAAATCCAAAATTTAAAAATTAATCAGTTTGTCTTACGATCGCAAATAGAGTGAAACCCAGGGTCACAAACTTACATCAATTCAACTAAATATTTATCATATATATATATATATATATATATATATATATATATATATATATATATATATATATATATATATGTAGTTTTAAGGTGTGGTATATTTTTGGGATAAATTGCTCAATATCAGAAATAGAGCGTATGTAAATATAAATATAAAAGTGAACATTGAACTTAACACACAGAGGCGACAGGCTGTTTCATGCTGGACGCAATCGTTAGGCCGCCTAAAGATTGCGTCCAGCATGAAACAGCCTGTCGCTTCTGAGTCTTGACTTCAATGTTCACTTTTATATATATATATATATATATATATATATATATATATATATATATATATATATATATATAAACATGTTGTATTTCGGCAGCAATAATTTTCTCAAATACGTTTTGTTAGATAATATAGACAAGTTCTGTCTATCAATTTCTTTATTAAATCATTCAAATTTCCGAATAAGTTGTTTTGGGTTAACGGTAAATTTACCAAAATTCATATAAACTTATTAATACGATGCTACATTCGTTTTCAAGGAATGTTCTGTGTGAATAACTATGTTTTAATTCCGCCGTTCTCACGTTTGATGGTACGAAGTAGATAGATAGATAGATGGCCTTGATGGGTAGTGAATCTGCGAAACACGAAGCCCGAAAGACAAGTCTTTTGAAATTTTACCTATTAATTAATGTTTACATTGTTTTAAAACACCGAACACTTTGTTTAGGAAATCTGCTCGTTTTAAACTCCAGTAATTTACTGAAAATTTTATAGGCGTTAATAATCTGTGTTACAGCACACAAACACACACACACACACACACACACACACACATATATATATATATATATATATATATATATATATATATATATATATATATTAACGCTACAACGCTCAAACATTAACAACGACATTATATATCTAGAAAACCGAAAGTCAAAATAGCTTCAATTAAAGAAAAGCGGAAAAAGAGAGAAAAGGTTAAGGATTGAGAGAGAGAGAGAGAGAGAGAGAGAGAGAGAGAGAGAGAGAAAAACAACGAAAAGGAAAAATAACTATGAGATTCCACACGTACGTGTACGCGCGCACATAAGGGCAACGTGAGCGAATGCGCGCGCACACAACTACACACGCGCGCTCGCATGCACGCACGTATGCATGTACAAATTTGCACCAATGAAAAGTGCATATAAAGAAGAAAAATCGAGAAGTATAAGAAGTCCATTGCTGATATCCCCGAACGAGTGGTCGGAGGTTCGGTCTACGAAACTTTGATATCGTGTGATGGTGCTGGTAAATATCAATCAATTAAGGGACAAACCTTTTACTTGTATCAATTCTTTATATATATATATATATATATATATATATATATATATATATATAAAAGTGAACATAGAAATCAACACTTAGAGGCGACAGTCTGTTTCATGCTAGATTCTCGTGTCCTGACGATTGCATCTAGCATGAAACAGACTGTCGCCTCTAAGTGTTGACTTCTATGTTCACTTTTATATTTACAGACGCTCTATCTCTGATATTGAGCACTTTATCCCATAAATATACCACACTTTAAGACTATTTCTTCATATATATATATATATATATCCATCCCTGCATCCCATTAGAATGTCTGAAGACCAACTTCTCGAGAGTTCCTCTCTGCAGCTGCTCGGTCTCACGCTGTCCGCTGATCTGAGATGGAACAAATACATCGAGTCAGTTGCATCATCCACCGCAAGGAAAGTTGGTTCCCTGTGCCGAGCCAGGAAATTTTTCTCCCCGGAATCGATCCTCCAAGTTTATAAATCGACCATCCGCCCTTGCATGGAGTATTGTTGCCATATATGGTCTGGAGCCCCTGCTGTTTGCCTCAGGGTTCTTGATAAGATCCAGAGACGGATATGCAATGTGATTGGCCCTGATCTGTCATCTCGTCTGCAGTCGCTCTCTCACAGACACGACGTTGCCTCGCTCTGCCTTTTTTACAAATACTTTCACGGTAATTGCTCCGAGGAGTTGCTTTCGCTTGTCCCTAGGCCTCATGAATTTAAACGTCCTACGAGGCTGGCATACCGTTCCCACCCCTACACCGTTGAAACTGTTAGATGTAGACGTCTCTTCTACTCCAATAGCTTCATGTCTCGCACATCTCGCCTATGGAACTCCCTTCCCTATTACTGCTTCCCTGACAAATACAATCTCCAACGGTTTAAGTGTAGCGTCAATCGACATCTCCAGTTGCCTTGATCTATCCACTTCCCTTCTCCACATCCTTTCATCTTTCCTTCCTATCTGCTCTCGCTCCAAATCTTCTGTAACCCCCTTGCCTTGATCGACCCACTCTCTTTCTCCACATCCTCTCCTTTACCACTCCTATCTGCTCTTCCTCCAACCCTTCTATAACCCCTTGCGTGATAGTGGCCTCCAGCTTTGCTTGGGGTGATACGCTTAAAAATATATTGTTGTGAATTTATTTTCTAGTATGAAATGTTATTGACCCGACTCATTTCTCCAAATCTAACCAAATGATCAAACGTTAAGTTTTTTTAAAAAAACTATTCTCACTTTTCATATATAAAATATGACCTGTCCATTTTTCGCTTTTGTACAGCACTTTTCAGGTAGATTTATGTTTCAAATTATGGAAGCTCTTAAGCTTTTGGGTGTCAAATTTCGCATGTGTTTTAATTCTCAACAATATTTGTATAAACGTGTATAGTTTGCAAGGTGAAGTGGTCAAATTTGATGTTCTCTGGTGAATCTATTTTTGATGTTTTGTGTGGTCGGAAATCCTGCTTTTATTGACTGTATTACAAGCACAGTTTTGAGAGAGAATTGGTCAACACAAGAACAGTGTATTGTTTATGAGAAATCTCAGTAGAAAAGAAAGGTTGAAATTGTTTTAGAGATTCAGATCGATTGTGAATTTTGGTATTTGGAGTTGTTTGGTGTGGTTAATCTCGATGCGATCGGAATAATAAACCTCACTAACACGACCAGTTGAATACTTTAATTTTTGCGAAATTTGACTTTTAGCACAAACCTCAAGGATATCAACAAATAGATGGATAGAAAGATAGATAGATGTGTGAATGCTAGTATATAGAGATACTATATACAGATATTAGAAACTAGAATCGATAGATAAGTTTGTAGAAGAAAAAAAGATAAGTATTATATATATATATAAATGAACATTGCAGTCAACAATTAGAGGCGACAGTCTGTTTCATGCTAGACGCAAACGTCAGGCCTGACCATTGCATCGAGCACGAAACAGCCTGTCGCCTCTAAGTGTTGACTTCAATGTTCACTTTTATATTTACACGCGTTCTATCTCTGATATTGAGCACTTTATCCCATAAATATAGCACACCTTAAGACTATATTTCTTCATATATATATATATATATATATATATATATATATATATATATATATATATATATAGAGAGAGAGAGAGAGAGAGAGAGAGAGAGAGAGAGAGAGACAGAAACAGAGACAGAGAGATAGAGAGAGAGATAAAAAAGAGTGTTAGGTAAGATAGATAGATAGATAGATAGATAGATAGATAGATAGATAGATAAAAAGAGTGTGAGGTTAGATAGTAGATAGGCAGTGTGAGGAAGGATATATATATATATATATATATATATATATATATATATATATATATATATAGATAGATAGATAGATAAAAGAGTGTGAGGTAAGATAGATAGATAGATAGATAAAAGAGTGTGAGGTAAGATAGATAGACAGACAGATAGATAGATAGATAGATAGATAGATAGATAGATAAAAGAGTGTGAGGTAAGATAGATAGATAGATAGATAGATAGATAGATAGATAGATAAAAAGAGTGTGAGGTAAGATAGATAGATAGATAGATAGATAGATAGATAGATAGATAGATAGATTTTTCATCCGTTGAAGGACGAGAACGCGTCACAGGAAAAATGCTTCCACTTTTGTCACACATTTTCCTCAATATATTTTTGTATATATAAAAATATACATTCTGATCTCATAAATAAATAGATGAAAGAGACATTGAGATTAAATGATTGATTTAATTTAAAACTGAATATAAATCCACTGCAATAAATGGGATGCTGACTGCGACATATAACCCGTGATCATATCCAAGAAATAGAGAGAGTACGAGAAAGAATGAGAGGGAAAAGGAATGTCAAAGAAAGGGAAAGAAACGCACGTCTTTTTAAAAGAATCCTTCCAAAATGAAGTGCCTGCTTCTCTAATTGTTGTTCTCACGTTAATATATTTTGCAATTTTTTCAGGCGACATCTTTTTCGAACACATCATTAACCACTTTTAAAATCTTCTATTCACTTTGATGAGTGTTCCAGAAATGTTTCGGATTGTCTCAAATACAACTGTGAAAGATCTGAAAAACTACTCAACGAAAATGATCCTCTCGGGCAAAGTGTGTAGTGTAGCTAAAATGACACAAACCTCTTCGAAATAACTTCCCCATCTCTTACAGCAATTTCAGTATCTTAGAACTGGGACATCCCAAAGTAATAGGATAAAAAGCCTTCCCGTAAAAATGCTGCAATATTTAAATAAACGCTTTCATGCATTATTTACAATATTCGGACTGTTATCCTCTTCTTCATTGCCATATACACGGACACATGGCTCAGTGGATAAAGACGTTGACTAGATTTAGTGATTAGACCCAAAAGAGTTTTGAGTTCAATACCAGACCACAGCAATAAACCAAAACTTGGAGAGTCGAGTTAAAGGGGAAATAACTGAGGCATCCAGAAGAAGCATGGCACGTGGAACTAGAACAATCTACCTAGGTGGACAAAATGAAAGGTTCGGTTTGAAATTCCAATCATCGGAAGAAGGCTGGAGCGTACAACAGCCGAAACGTTGTGAATATGGTAATGAAGATGAAGATAACAGTTCGAATAATGTAACTAATAAGTAATCGTGACTTTTTATCTCAGAGACACAGGCAGACAAATGCTTTCATTGCTAAGGAGGTTAGCTGGTAATTTTACATGTCTTCAACTGTGCTGAACATCTTTTGATTTCATCAGAGTCATATTTTATTTCTGAATTATTGAAAAAGAAAAGAAAAAGAGACACTGAATCGATTGTTGTTGCCTGACGTTGATATGAATCAACAACGAAATATCACTGGGTTTCCGGATAATTTCCATTAGACACAATATACTTAATTCGTTAGAATATTTTCTATTTAAAACATTGCGATACATGAAAAAGTAAACAGGTAAGTTTTAAGAGGCACCACTCACACTCTCTCTTCATGTCTGGAATACTCACAGAGTCTCATTTAATAACGAATGATCGCACAACTACACACAGTATCACAGGCACTTACACACAATCTGAAAGAAATATTTAATACTTCAAATACTTTAAACACAATTTTCACTTTTCTTGACAATCAGAAATCAACTTTTCAATGATAAAAAAAATCTCTTTGAAATACCCGATTCCACGCTCCGAAATTGATTGACTATAATGTTAAAAAAATTTAATAATCAGAATTATTCACCTTTGACCGGTTGTCTAAATATCTCAAATGAATATAATCATTGACTCGACTTTTGATCAATGTTTTAAAAGACACTGACAATCTTTAGCTGTCGATTAATTACGATTCTCGTAGATGACTTCCTTCTAATCATTCACAAAATCCTTATTTTTTTTTACATACGAAATAATATCCTTTTATTTATTGTTCTTATTGATATGTCTCGGAAAGGGATATATTTGATCGAAGTAGCTAAGTGGTTTTGGCTACTGTAACCAAGTAGTACACGGTGGCAGTAATCGACTGGTACTCGTCGTATTCGCATGTAATATGCTTAGGCAATAGGTGTAGATCGATAGGATAGCCAATGGCGTAGTCCAGTGGGCGTCGTCAGTCCTCTTTTCACTTGTCTGTATTTCTGACTGACATCAGCCAATCATATTCCAGTAAGGGGGAACACAGGTGTATGCATATTTCATTATATCACTTATCATAACGTCTCGGTCGTTGTTTTTTGTCCTTCATCAGGTGCTTGTCGGTAACCTTCAGGGAATTTCGAACTGAAACCTTTATTTCATCTACAGGGGTAGATTGTGCTCGTTTCACTGACAATGTTCTAATTCAGTACGGATTAATTATTTATCGCCCTGTTTACACTAAGACCAAGTCCTCGGCGGCCTGCCCAGGGATTGAACTCATAATTATTATGACACCAATTTCAAGAAACAACACTTTCAGCCACTCGGCTATTGTCCCGATTATAGAGCTTGAAACAGTAAAACTAACCTGCCTGCTGATTGTTGCTTGTCATGTTTGACTGCAATCACCGAAGCTTCTCTCCTCTTCGGGACAAATGTTGCCTTTTATTCTTTATTTATGGCTCCCATATTTTATTTATTTCTAGACTAGGCCTACTAAGCAGCTCCTCATCCACGCTGTTTCTTTTAATTGGTGACTCTCCAGTGTTCTTCTCTGGCTCGAATCTTTATATTCCACAGGGGTTAATGACTACACTTTTTCATCTATACATGATCAGCCATGCATGATTTCCTTGTCTCGCTCCTAATTGCTGCTTTTTTCGATTTTACTCCAACCTTACATTTAGGGGGGAGCGGCTACTTTCGCATTTCTATTCTTTGCCATTTCTATAATGAATCGAGTAGACGCAATTCTTGATCATGTTCCCCTCTGTTTCGGAAGAGATTTCTCCATAGGATTGAGCTGCCTGTAAATATTGTCCCGGCGTTGCCAAATTTTATATTTACAAATAGTCACAAAAAATAAAACTTAGGACCTAAAATGGAAATCGAGTCGTGCAACAGTTTTTGATGATTTTTGTGATTTTTTTTTGTTTAAATACTCTAACAATTTAAGTAATAATTATTATATGACACATGTGAATTTATTTTAATCACTATAACTTTTTTCATAGCATTTATTTATTTTCTTGCTTTTTCTATGGGCCTTACAAAAAAAAACCTACCACCTCAAGTCGACACCATCATTTTCATTAACAACTTTCCCGATGGCATCAGCTTTCAACTTGGTATCTATGCCGATGACACAACCATTTACTCCTGCCTCGAGTCTAAGGCTGATCAGTTCGATATTGTCAAATAGGCGGTTGATGTCAAAAACGGCCAAAAGTGCGTTGTTAACCGGAGCAAGGGATGGCTTGTTAATTTTAACGACTCAAAAACTAAATTACTCTTTATCAATCATATAAGAGACAACTTTCTGGCTTCCATCAGCATGGCTGATGCTAACCTTCAGAAAAGTCATTCGTTGCGTCTTCTCGAGCTTACGTTCTTTTCTGACATGATGTCGGAAGACTATATTGAACCTATTGTTAGGTCAGCTGTAAAGAAAATTTATTTACTGTGTCGTGATAGACATTTTTTCTTCAGTAGCCATCTTGCATATCTACCAGTCTACCATTCGCATATGCTTAGAATATTGCTGCTACATAAGGTTCGGTTCTTCTGCTATTAATCTAGAACTCCTTGATACAATTCAAAGAAGAATCTGCAATATTATTGACCCTAACTTGGCGTCTCGGCTTCCTCTGCTCTAAAATGGCTTCACTATATTTTTTCAATAAATATTTTCATGGTAATCGTTCCGTTGATCTCTTCACTATGGTATCTAGAGATTTTTTTATTTAAGCGCATTACTACACTGGCACGGTGGAGTAATGGATAATGGCTCGAATTGAGGAATCGGAGAGCCGAGTTCGAATTCCAGCCGAATCCATTACATTCACTTACGTGCTTATACCCTTGGGAAAGGTATGAATCCTCTTCTTCTCCCCCTAGCTATGGGTAAATAGCAGGAAAGACCGGGTTCTATAGCCTTGGATGGCAACTGGTCTACTGAAGAAAGAAATGGCAACCTACTGAGGGAAAAAATCTGCCTCGTCAGACATGTATCGAAACTTACATGATCGCCTAAGCGTGTATCACGCATGACACATAACTGACTGCCTACGCTGGCCGTGATCTATGCTGGCAGTTTTTTTTTTCACACTTCTCCCTTGTGGAACTCTCTTCTGACTTTGAATGCAATGTCAATCGCTATCTACTGTCTTCCTTATTACTCTTATTCTATTCTTGATTCTAAGTGATGTTTCTCTTTTCTAATACTTCCACTCCCAGTAAAACCCTCGCGTCTTAGTGGCTTTATCGTTTTGCCCGGGGTGAACGTGATTAAAAAGAGAAGTAGAAAGGAATAGATATTTACATTGACAGCTTATGCAAGTCCGCGTAAAAATATGCCCCTTTTTGTACTTTGGTCTAAAATAGGAAATGTTGGCCCTAAATTGGCCCCCGTGGCAACGGTCGGGAGTGAACCAATCCTTCTCGAGCAACGTTAAAGATTAAGGGTCCAACGCGAGAAGTACAGCAAAAGCGGACAGACTTGACGAGCGAGATAATCCGAAAGACTCTGTTCTTATCCAATTCACTTCCACCAGCGCACCGGGAGTCGCATACAGAAGTCGGATCCATATGTGAAAGTACGGCCCGAAACCGGCCGCCGAAAGAACAGTCTCCAGAAATCGATGGTCAACTCTATCGAAGGCCTTGGACTGATCTAAATTGATCACTGTCGACTTGCTCGATGATCAAGCGTACCATATGAAGGTTGTCCTGTATAGTTCTGCCCTTCACAGCACAAGTCTGTTCGGAGCCACTCAGGCTGTCCTCTCTAGTCTAATTAATTTTTAGCACCCGGAATTTAGGCGTTTCGCCGGCTATAAGATGGATGCAAAAAATACATCCCCGGATTTACACCGTTAAATTGATGGCAAAATAATAATTTCCTTCTCACAAATTTCCATATTTACAAAGAAAATTTACAAAATTATCTCAAAATCTGACAAAAGACAACGATGGAAGATACTTAGTGCGGTTCAAACTCATTCAACATATTTTACTATCGCTTTTTATGATAGACGCCCATGAAGATCTTTACTATATTTACCATGAAGTCCACAAAAAGGAAATATTTGCACTAGAAAGGCTATCTTCCTAAATAATGCTCTACAGCAGGCACTAACATATTCTGAAGTTGTACGGCAGGTGTTCCGTAATCCGTTAGGGCCTTAGGATCACTGTGTGTAGCGTGTCTAGTCCCAAAATAGCCTGGTTTTTGAGTTCAGTGTTCCTAGATTGGTTGGATGATGGAAGAAGAAAGCCCGGTTTGCAATTTAACCCTTAGTTTGGGGGGAATGGGTCAATAACTTTCTTAGTGAAAGTGTAGAAATGAACGTAACGGACCTGG
The DNA here is from genome assembly GCA_964036315.1 of Acanthosepion esculentum. Lineage (NCBI taxonomy): Eukaryota > Metazoa > Mollusca > Cephalopoda > Sepiida > Sepiidae > Acanthosepion > Acanthosepion esculentum. The sequence goes on along the minus strand of OZ038483.1, from coordinate 2,576,426 downwards.
CAGGAATTCGAACTCTGTTCACCGATTTCACTTTCTGAATCGATAACCGCTACACTACAACAACATCCTTTAGGTGAATACGACACCCAGTAAAACTGACATTTATTAAACACATTGTTCTTTTGTGTTAGTTTGCTTCACCTTGCTCTACAGCAAGCGCTGTAAATATTTCGTAGCTTTTTATTTCTTATGTCTCTAACAGAAATCTATTTGGCGTCTATCGTTCAGTTGGATTGCAGCTAGTTCAGTCTTGTTGGTCGGCCATATTGAAACATTCGCTTCCAGTGAATTGTTCGCTGATGAGTTGCCTTGGTAACAGGTCAGTTCAGTTTCTAAAATTTTGGTTTTGATGCTCGACAGCAGACAACATTTCGAGTCACTTGCTTATAAATGTGGTTAAAATTCTGTCTTGCTACCGCTCGCGTGAGGAACGACACCCGACGCCATTAACAGCAAGGTCTATCATTACTGTGGGAAATATTTCATAATGTTCTACGGCGAAGGGCCCTTTCCGAAATGAAACTTCGTTAAACAAAGGACTGAATTGATTAGGTTTCGAAATGCCCAGGTAGCGTAAGGGTTATCGGCGCGGGAAATAAAATCAACGGGTTGAACGGAACTTCAGCTTTAGTCTGTCAAATTCACTTCCCACTTTGGAAAAGGCATGAATCCATCTCCATAGATTTGGGTTGCAGGATAGACTGACCTCTTTAGCCTTGGGTGGCAGTCAGTCTAGCTGACGTCTGTGCTAGGCCTACTATGTAGGTCTTTCATAAGAAAGCATACGTGCTGATTCTTTCAAATTTTGACTCCACAATGTTCTTCTATGTTAGTATTTTTATATTCCACAAGGGTTAATGACTACCCTTTTCCATCCATACATGATCAGCCATGCATGATTTCATTGTCTCGCTTTTCTGAATTTCAAACCGTAAAGAAAGCAATACAGAAACTTTCACAAGATGTAGCAATTCATGGATAATAAAGAAAGGAGTCTGTGGATGGCTAGTTTTGACCGCGCATGATATGTAAAGAAATAATAGGTTGCGAGACGTGCTAACTTACCATTTCTAAAAGGCTTTTTAATTTATATTTAGCGTCAGACAGAAGGCCATATGTGAGGAGTAACATCTGAGAACCGGAATATTACAGATGGAATAATTTCCGAGATTAGGATGCCAACAATGGTTTTAAGATGAGATTATCTGGTGTTTACAAAGCATAACTTTGTCTGGTGTTAGACAAATAAGTGATAAAAGAATCGACCGCATTGAAGGAGGGTAGAGCATAGCGTGAGGAGAATCGGTTACCTGGTGGGTGTGACTAGGTGCAAATAAGGCCTTACCAAAGATAAGGCTTATAGACTAAACAGAGGCACCAAGAACATCTTAACTAACGACAGGAATATGTGTGTAGAAAGAGAAGTCTATGGCTTTACTTGGGCGATCACACACGCCAGTAGGAAATCCAACCTAGCCACCAAGCAGACCGACACACACATACACACACACACACACACACACACACACACACACACACACACACACACACACACACACACATATATATATATATATATATAGTGCACAGTGAGTGCCGAGAGTAAAAAATAAAACAGTGCTCGCTGTCAAATTACAGAGTTAAGATATATTTTTAAAATAATTAAATAGTTGCTCTCCACCGCCAGATACTACTTAAAGTTTCATGCTGAGTGTAATCTTCAGTCATAGACTAAAATTGTCTGTCCTAATAATCCTTTATTTAATTTGCGTGCAGAAAAGAGTATTTCATTTCATTTGAAAACTCAAAACAGAGAACAAAAAAAAAATAAAAATAAAAATAAAAATAAAATAAAATGTTCCAGCGGTTACTAATGTCATCCTGGTTGTAAATTTCAGAATAATATTTAGTTTTATGTCTACAGGTAACAATTAATTAACTTCTTTTATTTAATACATTTGGATTACCTATATTTCGAAGTATAATAAATTTCTCTAAGAGGCAAAAATTACATCTACCCCATTACTATTTCTCTTGTACATTAATTTCCTTCCGTTCTGGGGTTAGAAATGGCATCGTGACATTTTCCACTGAAAAGTTTTGTAAAAAAATGAAACAACGTAATATCACACACTTTTACATACATAAAGCCCTTCGTCAGGTGTTTTCTATACCTGTGATAACAACTTTTGTATTATTATTATTATTATTATTATTATTATTATTATTATTATTATTATTATTCGTAGTAAAAAACATCAAAATATTAAAATAAAATTATTTTTTAATTAACGAACTGGGACTGTATAAGTTACTTTCTTGAAACTTTAATTTTCGTTTTTAGAAAACAAATTATTTTGCCTCTGTATATTGAAATTCCATCAGTTTTGTCAATTTTTTTTCAAATTCACAATTTATACAGAGTTTATTATTTCCTGCGTTTTCATAATTGATTTTTTATGCCAAAATGAATTTGAATCGCCTTGAAAATTATGTCTTTTGTTCACTTTTTGATTTCATATGAAATTCTTATTAAATGTTTCTATCTACGACTCAATGATGAATGAATTTAGGAAGATTGTGTTGCACCAATTTTCACTTAATCTGTTTATTCCTGTTTCTTAACTTTATATTAGTTTGATAAAATGCCAGACGGAAATGAAAAGCTTGTGTGGAATTAAAAAAACTCAAAGGAAAGAATTCAAAATGATGTATTTTGACTTTCGGTTCTAATATCGACCTCTGTTGAGGGTACCTAGGCTTCGAGAAGTGAAATTTTGGAAAAGGCGTGTAGCAAGAGATTGTTGAGTCATTTTCAGCATGGGGAGATCTTTTCTAACTTGAAAATTAGCGGTAATAAAAACAAAACAAAAAATACAAACATAAAAGAAGCATTTATTTTTATTTGATCGGCGAATTCTGTTGTTGATTCTGTTTGGAAGTACATCCAATTGGTCGAGAAGACGAAAAGGGTTACTTTAGGTCGAAACCCAGTTGAAGCTTAACTGGCTTCTATTTAAGAAAAGTAAGAATTTGTTTCCAACTACACTTTGTTTTCCAGCTGGATATTTCTGCAAGCAAGACTTTCGTTACTGGGATGCCACAAGAGATGTGAAACGTAAATTAAACATTTAATTAAAGATTTTCTGCATAACAGCTTTATCTACATCCATTTTCAACCTTGACAACGACACATATATCAGGAAATTTGGTATATACTTGATGCTAAATAATAATAGGAAATTTTAAAATACAGTCCATAAATTAATATGTATGAAAATACTAAGGATCTCCGGTCCATATAACATCAGGACAACTTCAAAAGCTGGACGACACTTCGCAGATATCTCTTCCGAGTAAGATCCCCCCATAGAGGAGAACATGACTAAAGACTGTGTGTACGCTATCCCGTGCAGCTGCGGAAAGAAATATAAAGGCGAGACAGGCCGACCCCTTAAGGTAAGGCTTCAAGAACACCAGAAAGCTGTAACACGAGGGGAAGTGGAAAAATCAGGTATGGCTGACCACATATGAAGAGAGAAGGGAGATCACCACCCTCTGTGGGATCAGGTTGAGATCATAGAGAAGGAACATCATTGAAAAATTCGTAAATTTAAGGAATCAGCACAAATGCTAGGCCATAAAAATCTCCTGAGCCGACCAAGCATAGAAATGAATACAATATGGGAACCAGTAATAAGGAGTGCCAGAGAAAAGCGATAATGACAAAAAAGTTGCAATATGAGCTCTGGTAAAAACATGTATTGATAACAGCAAAATTGCAATATGAGCACTGGAAAAATAGTTGCTGAAGACATTACGTTTATAATACCCAGAAATTCATACACAGATGTCCTCAAGGACACATGACACAGTGGATAAAGGCGTTAGTTAGGTCCAGTGACAATACCTGGTTAAGGCGGTGGAGAACTTGGAGAGGGGAATTAACAGGAGATAACTGATAACTTACATCCATTGGAACTAGAACAGGCTACCCCAGCGAATGAAATAAAGGGTTCAGTTCGACATTCCAACCACCTGAAGAAGGCTGGAGCATACAACGGCCGAAACGTTATGATAAATATGGCAACAAAGATGAGGACAATAGCCCGAATTGCTTTCAAGCATGAAACAGACTGTGGGTGCTTAGTGTTGACCTCAATGTCCATTCACACACACACACACACACACACACACATATATATATATATATATATATATATATATGTGTGTGTGTGTGTGTGTGTGTGTACAAGCTTCATTAAAACCGACTGACAGGTTAATGCGAATAAGTTGACATGAGAAGTTTAATTTCCTGAAAAACTGTTAAAAAATAAAAGAAAGAAATTTCAACCTACAGTCATGATAACATTTCAGCCAATGAGTCTTGAATGTTTCCTTATAAGGAAACGGTCCATTTCCCCATTACCAATCAGATTCTCTAGAACTACAAACAAGATTAAAAACGTACAGAAGAATATCGTAGCTAGAGATATGAAACTTACAGTTAGTAATAAACCTCGATTTTATTTTTTTTTTAAATTGGTGGTGCCAAATGTAACTGCATTAAAAATTTGCTGTGTAATAACAAATGTTGGTAATTCATTTGCTCTGTTGGATATTGTTTCTTTGAAAATAGTTCCGAAAGTCTTATATAGGATATACGATTACTCTCTCGACACAAGAAAGAAAAACATTGCAATATTTTAAGAGAGGTGTCTGTGAATAACACAAAAATAACCAGAAAAAATTGTAAACAATGATTACAAATTTATAGAGTCTATCCATATAAAGTCCGAAAAATAGGCATCCTAAAATCTTACTAATTTTGGAAAGATCCACACTACGTTACTATTTCTCGAAACTATAAAGATTTTAAGAGTCAAAAATAAAACTTCACCATATGTCATTTTACGCTCAAAGTTTGAATTCAAAATTCATCCACAAATGCAAACTACCATTGAAGTTTTACATTATTTATATTATTCGGCCTCTTATCCTCATATTCATAACGTTTCGGTCGTTGTACCCTCCGGCCTTCTTCAGATGATTGGAATTTCGAATCGAACCCTTTATTTTGTCCACCGGGGTAGATTTTTCTAGTTTCAGGTGTCATGCCTCTTCCGGCTGTCTCACAAGAGGCATGGCACGTGACAGAAAGTCATCGTGACTGAGGTCTTGAGCGTGCCGGACTTGGTCATAAAATTGATCACGCCATATTGTGCGCTTATTCAACAAAATTGTAACTAAGCATAGTTTCAGTATAAACCACAGGTGGACTCTATTGTTTGATCGGGGGGTCTGTAATAGGGATTTATTAACTGCCCTTGGCAGACGTATGTACCTGGAAACGTGTAGCTATTATTATTATTATTATTATTATTATTATTATTATTATTATTATTATATAAAGGTTATATTTGTTAATAAAGAAAATGTGTCCCCCGACACGAATCAGAATTGTATTCTCTCTTTAATCCAAGGAAACTCTTTCAAAGAAAGAAGACTCTGAAATTGAACCTCGAAAAACCAGTTTCATTAAAGAGGACTGACACATTAGAGCGGTTAAGCTTTTTTATTCATTTTCTCTTGTGTTCGTATGAGTGTTTCCTCTTGTGCACATAAAGTGCGTAAGAATTGTGCACATGTTCTGTATACCGGAGCGATTTCGGCTATTCATTTAGCCATTAACGACGATTTAAAAATTAAATAATATACTGAATACGTAGGTTTTTATATATGTATATAGATTAATAGAATTTTTTTTTTAATTTTCAAATCATGATCAGCATAGTGTGAATGAAACTTGGATAAAAGAGGGATTGCTGCCAAATGCATAATGATATATATATATATATATATATATATATATATATATATATATATATATATATATATATATAGATGAACATTGAAATCAACATTTAGAAGCGACAGACTGCAATCATCAGGCCTGACGATTGGGTCTAGCATGAAACAGCCTGTCGCCTCTGAGTGTTGACTTCAATGTTCACTTTTATATTTATATTTACATACGCTCTCTCTCTCTGATATTGAGCAATTTATCCCATAATTATAGCACACCTTAAGACTATATTTCTTCATATATATATATATATATATATATATATATATATATATATATATATATATATATATATATATGTACATTTTTATACATGTAATACATACGTGTTTGCCTGTGTGCATATATAATATATATATATATATATTTATATATTATGATAAAAATATAATTTTATGTTATATATATCTATATATATGTGTGTGTGTCTGTGTGTGTGGTGTGTGTGTACATTTTCATACATGTAAATACAGGTAGAATTTTTCAATGTTTTAACAGTGCGTCTATAATGAGAGACATCAGCGATTGATTCGTCCATTTATAAATCAAACTTTCAAATTAATCCAATGAAATACCGACTCTTTCCGTACAAGTGTGAAAGATAAATAATGTGTTGTTTACATCTGAGACGAGATGGGTAGATGCTATAAACACAGACTCCTGCTTCATTCGGCCATGTTTATTTATTAACTGTCTACTTTACCATTTCAATCGGAGCGAAAATAAACTTCATTATGATCGTATTCGGATAGAATTACCGTGTCCACTGTCTCCGCCATGATATCAACCAGTTAACTAAATCCGTTTGCATGTTTTAACAAACTAGACAGCAATTCAATAATTATAACAGATATTTGTCAGATACGGGAGAGATATTTTACAAGTCAACGAAGGTTTGAAATATTCATGTATGAGAAATTCATTTTGAACTATTTCTTCATTAACTTTGATATATTTCTTTGGTTGCCTTAGAATTACGATTTGCAATAACGACAGGGCTTCTGGGAATTACGACAGGGATTCTTGCAATAACGACAGGGCTTCTTGCAATAACGACAGAGCTTCTTGGAATAACGACAGAGCTTCTTGAAATAATGACAGGGCTTCTAGGAATAACGACAGGGCTTCTTGGAATTACGACAGAGCTTCTTGTAATAGCGACAGGGCTTCTTGGAATAACGACATGGCTTCTTGGAATAATGACAGGATTTCTTGCAATAACGACAGGGCTTCTTGGAAAATTGGATACAAAATCTCTATTGTTTCTCCCAGATCTCTAGTCTCATCTAAGAATAAATCTAAACTAAAATTACTAGTGAGTTTGTTCTTTGGTTGAGACAGTTTCGGAATGTCTGAGGATGATTTTTAAAGCACGCTTACATTTTCTATTTGGAAGATTGGCTGAAAACAGTTTATTTTATCTATTTGACCTTGTGTCTGACTAAAACAAGATTAGCAAATATCTTCATCCTTTCATAGACGTGCCTCATATTCTTATGGGATTACATATTATTTGAGTGACTCAGCTCATAATCTTTTATGTGTTTTTCAAGAAAAAATTGAACGAGTATAGATGTTTTATTTTATGCCGGTTGACATAAATATGATTCACAGTTTAATATTCATATCATTTAATCCATTTATCGAGGACTTTGATAGACGAAATCCTCTTTTTATTTGGCAATGTACCAAACATGATTATCTGCAAATACGTCAATTTCGGCCTCTTAAATTTGTTTATGGAAAAATACTTTGATGACGTCATTGTGAAAAAAATTCTTTTCATTGATATTTTCAAAGGTTCAATTATTTTTAGTGATCTCATTGGCAGTTTTTCTCTATAATTCATGTAGGATATGACTTAATCCAGATGGTGCCAAATAGATTTTGCACTCACTGTTACAGCGATGTAGGGCAGAAGCCAGGTGCATCTGTGGATTCACCCGAAAAATGAGATGCTCTCCTGGCTGTATATCGGTGACTGTTCCCAACAGATGGTTGTACCAGCTGTGCTTACGATATACACACGCGGGGTCGCCAATAACAGGACAGATTTTAAATACCTACTCGAGAGTGTAAAAGAGTGATAGTCTGTTATATCTTTGTGAGAATTCCAAAGCTTCACATTTACAACCATGTACATATTAATTGAAACAACCGCTTTAGTTTCCTTTCTTTCCTCATACGGTCAGTTTTAGACCCACTAGAGTGATAAGGTGTAATCGATCTGTATTTTTTCCTCAGATTAGTTCATTTGCAATATGGTGCGGTATTATGAATCTATTTTCGGCATGTATGATGGAATTTCTTTGGCCTTAAAAATGTTGCGACATCCGTCGTTCCATAGATTTTTATCACACCCATACTCTATTGAACTGACTGTCGATTAGTTGTCCTACGGCCATTGTCTGCGATGGACGTTACTCAAAGGAAGCGTACGTAAATTGTAAGGCTGCGCAAACACCCTGGCAAGCCTTACCAGTGAGCAAATCAAAGTATTATAGACTTGGCCGGAAGGTCTCCTGATTTCAATCCAATCGAGAATCTGTGGACAATCTCCAAGGAACGACTTCGTGGAATGGACATACGAACACCCTGGCAAGCCTTACCAGTGAGCAAATCAAAGTATTATAGACTGGCCCGGAAGATCTCCTGATTTAAATCCAATCGAAAATCTGTGGTCAATCTGCAAGGAACGATCTGTGGAATGGACATACGAAGTACTAACATGTACACTGGCTCATGTTTCATTGGAAAAATACGGAAAAAGTAAATACCAACGGAATTACTCGTTTTGTTTCAATTAATTTGAACAGGTGTGTACTTCCCGATATTAATTCAACGAAGTCCGGAGGTAAATAAAATGTAACGTTACAACTGAGAGTTTTCGTCTGGTCTTATTATTAAAGTGTACAACGATAACGTTACACTCGGGTAACATAACAACAGAAGTCTTAATAGAAAAATTAAACATTACTGAGCATCGGGCGGGTGTGGGTAGCGTTTTATTAATCACATTTATTCGGAGTTTTTCTATAAATGTAATATTAGAAACGATCAATGTTCATCTCATAGTTATGCCACGATGTTTTTGAGGTTATGTAAACTATGTTCTTGGGCATTTCTTTTAGTATAAGTAATGAGCCTAGCATATGCTTTGTTTCAGACGTTAGTACAAAAATCCGAAATGACAGAAAACCCAACAGAATCCTCGGCAGCAGCCAGCGTCCGTACACACTCTGGATTGTCCCAAGGGAAAACAGCCTAGTGGATTAAAGCGTTAGTTAGTGAATTTGCTGAGATAGTAATTGCTAGTTCAGCTCCTGCGCTGTTTAGTGTTTACTTATAAGAGGCAAGCAATAACTGAGAAGTACTAAATAGTAAATACTAAAATAGCGAATACTAAGTAGTAACTAGACATGTTCCGCGGAAATGAGAATAATCTACTCTGTAGATTAAATAAAGTGTTCAGTTCGAAATTGCCTGAAGCTTACTCAGATCACCAAGGCCGAAAACACTGTCATAATAACAACAAAGATGAGGATAATAGTTCACATGTAAATAATGAAACTAATGAGAGGTGACAATTATTTTCCGAATTATTCGGAGCCGTATTCTCATCTTTGTTGAAGGCTGAAGAATATTGTAAAATAAGCAATAAAGATATTAATGACTAAAACACTAATCCAAATACTACTTTGGATACTCCCTATGGTTTATCTCTGTTGTGGTAGGACCCACCTAATTTGCATAGTGGAGTACCGACTATATAAATATGGTTGGTACCGGGAAGACATGAGAGGCGAATCAAGAGATTCAACTAGAGACTCTGCCCGACTGCGACTTAGTCAACACATTCTCCAGGAACGGTCTTCCCAGGAATATACAAAAGACTATATGTAAATATTGTGTACACTTTCTTGTTTCAATACATTTTATTCTAAGTACATTTTGTGTTGCATTATTATTCCATGCATTAGTCAAGTTTCAACAATCTCACAGTTTCTTTCAACACGAGAAATGCCAAAGAACACTTTTGAAATATCACGATAAATATTCAAATACTTTAAGTAATAGAATATTTAGGTCACCCAACAGATCTTCTGGGGTTAGTCAGTGGCTCTCCCCAAATTGATGTCACTTAGTTTCTTCTCTTTTACAATAAGGTTCAGCCTGTATAAGGACCGGGGGTACTCGAGGTAGAGGTTTACTACAAAGGGGTAGCTTATAAAGATACCAGTTAACTCTTGACTTGAACAGTTTAAGATTGTAACGGTCGAGGTAACATCCTCTTGGGAGTCAGTTCCACAGAGAAGTGGTTCGCGGTTAGAAGCTGACTTCTCTCCGATGGAATGTGGGTGGTTTGCTACCATGTCGAGTAACAGCTGTGAGGGTTAGACCCGGCGGAACCAAGGATTGTAATTTGTCGGAACATTTTCCATGGAAGTAGTGACAGAGCAGTGGGAGGCTCGCCACATCCCAACTATAAGAGAGAGAGAGAGAGAGAGAGAGGGGTTGGAAAATAATTATTCTCCATCAAGAATTCCGAGATGCTTTTCAACGGTATCAAAGCTGGAAAGTGAGGACTGGGCAACTTCCGGCCAACTCTAGCAACATTACCCCATTTTTGTCCCCTGGGTATCCTTTCTATATTCGCCATATTCTCAAGAGAATAACTGTTGAAGTTGATGAATTAATGCAATGTCATAAAGATGCGAGCCAAATGATAACACGAGGATTAATTGCATAATTAACATTACATTTTACTTCCCTCTGTAACTTCGCCAATTAATATATATATATATATATATATATATATATATATATATATATATATATATATATATATATGTATATATATATATATATATGTATATATAGAAGAGTAATACATTTCAGATGCAACAAGGAAGGTCTTCAGTGATGCACTGTCTTCATAGCCGATTTCGGGTTTTGCATCATATCGGCTCCAACAGCAACCCCGACCTAATTCCACAAGATTCAGGCCGCCTCCTTGATAGCGTTTTGCTACGCACTTCGACATTGCAAAAAAGATAAATAAAATATGGCTAGGATTCCGACCGTTCTTATTGACATACGTCAGTCAACATCAGCCAATGAAATAAGGACTTTCCCCCCTTCCCTCCTATATAGTCTTGCATTTTGCTACATCCGGTTTTGTTTTGCGCCATTTCCTGGAATTCGTATCGAGGTAAGCTGGACTCGTTCTTGCGAGGTTCAATCCAATGTTTTACATTTCATTAAATACTAATTCAATAACTTAACTACCACTTACGTTACCCCCCGCCAAAAAAAAAAAAACCCTCAATAATTCTTACTATTCTATAACAATCTTTAAGTCTAACCCTATATGAAACCGTTCATTACAAAGTTATCTTGTACTATTTATTTTAAATTTCTTACTAGTTTTGTAACCTATCAATTAAAACAGAACAATGGCCTAATCTAAGCAAGGAAAAATAATAATAATATTACTTTAAAACCTAAAAAGCTAAAGTAATATAGACTAATTTACGAAACAGTTCATTGCAAACTTGTCTCGTCGTTCTATCTATTGAGATTTCTTACTAGTTTGTAATCTATGAATTAAAATAATACGATGACCTAATCTAAGCAAGGAATAATAATTAAATATACTTAATTTATTAAAAAAAAAAATCTAAGAAAACCTAAACTACTCAAATAAGTAACATATTCGCTTTTAATTATAAATATTATTCGACCTGAATCTAGTAAATTAATACTAGTATATATATATATATATATAGAGAGAGAGAGAGAGAGAGAGACACAGACAGACAGAAAGACAGACAGACAGACAGACATAGACACGGTGGTGTATTGGATAGCGGCTTGGATTGAGGAATCGGAGAGCCGAGTTTGAATTCCAGTCGAATCCATTACATTCACTTACGTGCTAATACCCTTGGGAAAGGTATGAATCCTCTTCTTCTCCCTCCAACTATGGTTAAATAGCAGGACAGATTAGGTTCTATAGCCTTGGATGGCAACTGGTCTAGGAGAAGGACAACTCTGAATTCAAAACCTGCGGAGGGTCGTTTTGGGGACCCTGTGGCACATAGTGAACCAGGTCTCTGTATTCGGCCCTTCAAAAAGTGTGGATGGTCCTGCATGAAACCTTCACCACTATAATCAAATCTCATGTGCTGTTGTCGGGCTGTCGGTTTCCTTGGAACTGATCTGCTTGACCCTCATACGTCGAATTCGACGAGAGAGTCGAGTATATATATATATGTGTTTGTGTGTTTGTGGTCCCGGAGGGCCTTCACTATTTTCATCTTCCTACCGAACTCCCTGAAGGAATAGTGTTTCCGATTTGGTAGCGACTAATTTGGATTCGAAACTGGATTCATGAGACAAAATTATAATTTTTTCACATGTGGGGAGATGGATGTAAGAATTCGATGGAATCCATATTTTCTGAGACGTAAAAGTACAATGGCATGATATTTGCTAAGCAGAAATAAACTAAACTCATTGTGTGAAATCCCAAAAGGAATAAGAAAATAACCTATCGGAATATTGCTTACTGGGCAAACTTGCTAAATTTTGGACCTCAGTATTAAATGAACTCTGGCTTTATAATATTTTTTTTCACCACAGATCAACCCTGAATCTTGATTCTTTTATGATCTGGTGTGATTTTGAGAACAAATTCTATTCTTTTGTAATCTGCGGTGAGACACACACAGCTTTACGTTAGAAATTGTTTAAAATTATATGAGTTATGAATAAATATAGACGTATTCAAAGAATTTCTATTAACATCTATTGTCTAACCCTTCATCTTTGCTCACGGGCGAGAGAGAATCTTTCACAAATGTGTTTTAGTGTGAAAAAATGTTATAAGCTTTGAATCTTTTACTTGTTTTTATTTAATTCCACTTTCCTTTGATGTAATGATTTTTATTTTTTTCCGAGTGAGCTTGAAATACTTTCCTAAGCTAAATGCGAAATCTTTGAAATAATCAACATGTTTCATCGCTGCTATCTCTTTGCATGATTCGGCCTCATTTTTATCCGATAGTTATGATAAACAGTCTTCACTTTGCGAGCCGATACGTCTTTATCTGAAATGTATTTCTACTTTCAAAATGCCATGACGCTTTCTTATTTCGACACTCAGCTTTGGATTGAGAAAAAACGGATAATAACATTTCTATCTACAATGAAAGTGACCTTGTCAGTTTGTTAAGTATACGTGTTTACAAGGTTTTTTTTCTCTCCAACGTAAATGGGTGTGTTCTTAACAATTGTATATAGACCTATATATCAACACAGAACCAACGATAAATATCAACTCCCGAGTCTATCGTACCTCACCAATTTACGGCCATTATTTGGAATCGCTGACATTTTTGCGACAACGATATTCTCTTAATGTTATCCTACCAAAATCTACAACTATTCTCATTTCTCTGGCGCGTTTTGCCAAAACTATTAGCAGACGATCACAAAGTGTTCAAGGACACAAAGATGAAATAACATTTCCAGTTGATTACTTTGTTCAATTAATTGTTCCAACTGCTACGCCTCGCTTTATAACTATTCAAACAACATTTCAGTAACCTTCCTCAGGAGCATGTTGTGTCGAATAGTTCTTGAAGTCTTCCTTGATTTTTTATCAACTTCCCAATAAGAAAAAACTTGTAGAATACAATTGTCCCTTATAGTCTAGTGGTTTTGACTATCGCTAAAGTCAACTGAAATGCAGAGGACTTTAGTTTGATTTGAATTAACTGGTGTCATCGACAGTAAAAATCGAGGTGTGAAATGTTCGAAGCAATGGCTCGCTGTCCACGAGTAGAAAACCAGGAAGTAAAATAATGAAAAACTTATGCATACAGTCGATAGTTCCAAATCCAAAGTGTCACAGTCAGTCAGAATGATGGGAGAAAAAGTTAGAGAGATCTAGAATCAGGGGCAGAAAAAATTATCGCTGACCAAAGAGAAGCTCTGGTATGTTAGTCTGTCGTGAGAGAAGATATTAAAATAAGTAAGTGTCATTTAACACAGTGTCAGGTGAATCCATGAATAAATTTTCTTTTCTTATGCTGGCGATATTTCGTCTTTGTTGAGCGTCGACCGGCCCTTTCCCAAATTTTGGTCACACCCATACAAAAAGAAATCAAACAAGAGTGTGGATAGAAGCTTACTCGCCGATAAAAATTGTCCAAGGGAAGCGGTTGTATTTCTATAATAGCATAAGAATAACGAAAGAATTAATTTTATATAGTCAACTCTCATTGTTTTGGGTACCGATCTAACATGGTGGCAAATTCTAAGGTTTCTTTAATTATAATCCTTATTTGGACAAATTAATTCGCTCTTATTTTTACTTGTCTAATAACTTCATCCCGGATAGGACTATCCACGATTCTTTTCTTACATATTTCATATGCTAATCTTTCTGGGATTATGGTAAAACTTTGCTGCTTTAAAATCCTTATCCTGGTTGCTTAAGATGTTACGAAAAGTGTCCTGAAAGTACCCAGCCTTTTCAGGCCAACCGATTCCGTAGTCTTGATATATAGTTTGGCACAATCAGTCAGATGGTCTTACTCCAGCAACAGCGAGACGTCATTGCTTGAGGACACAGTATGATCGTCACATTCATCATTACAATGTGCCAGTCCATAGAAAATATTCGTCCCTCGACAGGAATCGAACGTGTATCCTATATGAAACCGTCATATAGCATGACGTGCCTTAACAGATTGAGCCACATATATTTCTATGAAAATCTCTCGGATATTCAGGTCGGTAAATGTTATTAATACTGTTTATTATAAAGAGAGCATTTACTTAAATATTTGTATCTAGAAAAAGAATGTATAAACTTAAAAATGTCTTTATATATATATATATATATATATGTATGTATGTATGTATATGTGTATGTTTGTGTGTGTATATATATATATATATATGTGTATGTATATATGTAGAGAGTGAGAAAATGACTAGGTAATACTTATGCATATTTTTTGAGGGATCCGAATTCAGCGTCATTCGCTGCCATAAATTAATTTATGTCTTGAAGAGGCTACTTGTATTACTGTATATATATATTTTTTCAATTTAAGTTTCATGTCGAGGATGGAGTCACGTTTTGAATTAATAATCTGCCTTTTTTTTTATTGAAAAAAGCTGGATTTATCATTCGTTCAAGTTACAATGTTTTCCTTATTTCAAAGTTGGTTGAACATTTCTCTTCGTTCTTTGTTTAAAAGCGGATTTAAAGTTGGGATATAACGTTCGAAAATGTCAGGATGTAGCCAACAATAAATGACTACAAAAGTGACAACAGTTAGTGAGATTTACTTTACCCCCAGGTTGTGACAAAAGGTAAGTTTTTAACGTGGGGACCCGAGTGTTTTCACTCGGGCCGCTGGAATAAGCTGGTCTTAGCTGGTCATAGCTTGTCCAAGTTGGTCAGAACTGGTCCAAGCTAGTCATAGCCGTGATACCACCTGCACAAGAACGGATCCCTTTGCCAGGTAAGTATCCGAATGTGTATACCCCTCAAGAGAGGGATTTATACATTCAAGTGGCAACAGTTCATGATAATGAACGAGATGGTCGAAAGTAATCGAAAGAAAACAGACGCAAACATAAAATTGGAAAATTGGAAAAATACAAAGTATATATATATATATATATATATATATATATATATATATATATATATATATATACATATATATATATACACATATATATATATAAAGAAAAACAAACCACTTTAAGGCTCCATGTAATAATTTATTTCAACATAGCCCTTTTAAAGGATCACTTCCGTTAAGTTAACCGATTAAATAGGTCAATGTCTGGTCCCTCCTCCCCTAATACTAAGTATGATACATAGAAATATTAAAATAAACCCTCTCTAAATTCGATCATGTCTCTCACACCACCCCTCAGTACCCTCTCTGTTAAATAACATAAACTTAATACTACCCGTCAAAAGTGTAAATGTTCATTTCATTTTTCGTGTCACCTTTTGGAAGTGATGTCTGATGATCCAGCGTCCTTTAAAAGGTTTATGGTGAAATAAATTATTACATGGAGCCTTAAAGTGGTCTGTTTTTCTTTAAATTATTATTAGCTCTGAATTTACATTGAGCTCTCAGGATTTCATCCTCCTTGGGACTACCTATACGGATTAGCAAATTTTTCTTAACTATTTATATATTTTTATATATATATATATATATATATATATATATATATATATATACCTCCGAAACTTCAGCTAATTTTCGCTCAACCTAGTTGCAGCAAAAGCAACATATGGTTTATGTGAGTGTTGACCAAATACGGACGTGTCTGTGCAACCATCTGCAGTAGGAATTGGACTGTATGCATCCATATATTATAAGATCAATAAATAATAACAGTAGCCATACCATCGAAACCATCTTACAAGTTAATATATATGTTGCGATCGATAAATTGTCCACCATTTTCATTATTCGGTCTATTGTCCTCATCTTTTCGCCATATTTATTACAACGTTGTCGGCTGTTTACGCTCCGACCTTCTTCAGGTAGTTGGAATGTCGAACTGAACCCTTTATTTCGCTCGCTTGTATAGACTGTTCTAGTTCCACGTGTCATGTTTAATGGATGTCAGCTATCAATTATCTCCTATTAATTCACCTCTCCAAGTTCTCCACTGCCTTAACCGGGTATTGAACTCACACTCTTTGCATCCTGTCACTGGATCTAACCAACGCCTTTATCCACTGTGCCATGTGTCATTGTGGACACATGGTACAGTTAGATCCAGTAAATCTTACGATAAATGGTATCAAGATGTCTAAACATCTGAAAACTTGCAAAAAAGAAACTTAGTTTAGTGTTGTTTTTTTTTAGATATTAAACATTTTGTGGGATAAAAAATTATGCTGTAACACGATTTGGACAACGCTTCCTTTACACTCGGTTAATATAAATAAATATAAAATATATATATTTACTTTTAGCTCACACAAGACAAGGCTCAGGGCTATTCAAGTTAGAATGTTCCTGAGTGATATTTTTAAAAAGAGGATAAAATAGGAAATAAATAAATAAAAGACAATTAAGTTTATCGGTTGGACCAAAGATTACAATTGCTGGCGAAGAATTATCTCCTGAGTCTGTAGAACATAATAACACTTTGAGCAAGAACCAGTCGGAATGAAGCTTCCTTTTTATCAAATGAACATTTAGTGAATGGGAATGGTTAGCCAAAGTGAACACGGCTGGGTGACTCTTCTCTGTGAAGGACTGAACTGGTGGAACTAAGGAAGGTAACTCTTCCGATCATCTGCCATGGCAATAGCGATAAAGTAATGAAAGGCTGGTAACTTTTCGTCTGTGAGATAAAGTTTGTAAAATGGAGAATTTTTCATCATAAGCCGAACCGTGAAGATCATTCCAGATATGACAGCAATCCTCCATTCTTGCTTTGATTTGATTCTTGTAAAGAGAGAGCATTGCCGAAGGAGTTAGGTATTTCCTGGAGAGATACAATGAACCGACCATTCTTGCAGCATCTTTTGCGATGGTACAAATATACTCATTAAATATGAGGCCAGAAGTGAGTTTTGAATCTAGTAGACTTTCTAGACAAGTAGTCTCTTTGAGGGTATAGCCACCTATCAGGATTGGTGCAGGTTAAAGGTTCTGATTCGATGAAACTTTACGTGATTATTTTTGGATGTACACTATTTACATTATTCGGACTATTGTCCTCACCTTTGTCGCCATATTTATTACAACCTTTCGGCCATTTTACGCTCTGGCCTTCTTCAGGTGGGTGGAATGTCGAACTGAACCCATTATTTCGCTCACTGGGGTAGACTGTTCTAGTTCCACGTGCCATGTTTAATGGATGTCAGCTATCAATTATCACCTGTTAATTGCCCTTTCCAAAGTTCTCCACCGTTTTAACCGGGTATTGAACTAACACTCTTTGGGTCCTGTCACATGGCACAGAGGATAAAGGCATTCGACATTCTAACCACCTGAAGAAGCCCGAAACTTTGTAATAAATATGGCAAGAAAGATGAGGATCATTGTCCGAACAATGTAAATGATGATGCGAATATAATTGTGAAATATGTGGCCGGAAATGAGTTTTAAATCTAGTAGACTTTCTAGACAAGTAGTCTCTTTAAGGGTATAGCCACTCTTCAGATTTGGTGCAGGTTCAGGGTCTGATCCGGTGAAACTTTACGTGTTTATTTTTGAATGTATTGAAAGATGCCATATATACGTGTATGTGTCGATGAACAAAGTGTATGATTTCATGATAACAGCTTTAGACTAATAAACATTATTTGCCACGGATTTTCCTGTCATATTTGTACAAGCAACAGTTCAAATAACAGTTATCCGATGAACGCACGAAAACAACATGGTCACAACTCTGACTTCACAAGATAACTCGAACCTTTTGCAATCAATCAGTTAACAGCATAATGAAATTCTCTCATAGAATCAATAAGTTCTCTATTTATATCATTTACAGATGTAGCCGTTGGTGATAACGTAAAGTTGGTGCTGTGGTATTAAATTGGTTTTGCTTTCATCTGGGACAAGAACATATTCGTGAGTCACCCAATAAAGATTAAAAAAAAGGTTTCAACTGTGGGACTAGACTCTACAGAAAGATCTTAAAAGAGATTTATGGACAAAAAGGAGGTGCCCTAAGAAAAAAAAAACTTATTTTCAATGGCTTGAGAAATCAGCTAACAAAACATCCTTGTACAGCATGTCCCCGCCACAGAACCTGGACACTAGGTAATGGTTAATGAACTAGTCTGGCTATATACTGAGTTTGTTTCTCCATGGCTCTTCTACACATTTGGCCTTGTACCAGGCTTAGTAAACGAGAGTCTTGAAAGAGATATTCCCATAATCTGTCATAAGGCAAACAATTAACCAATAATTACATCTGTAAATCAAAAGCTAAGTTTGCTGGTTAAAATCGCGTTCTATGGCAGGTTAGTTTTGCATGGCGGGTTTTGTTACGCTGACCGACCATCGTTTGGCGGGATCTGATCCGTGGCCATAAAACGTGGTTCTGAGTTTGGATATGTGAAAAAAAAAAAACAGCACTAGAAAGCGCGGCCTTATGATGTCTTATAATAATAGTTAACTGAGACTGAATTCTCATCAGCTTCAAATCGTTACGTATACAATATAGTGAAACATATCCAGTCATTTCTATCAAAATGTGTATTCGAACGACAATGAACTGTGTCCATGTGTAACATGCAAACAAATTAGCACCCGACATGTCTTTGATGAGAGAATGAAACAAAAGTCAACAACAAAAACAAAGATCACGGTAGATTTGCAAATAATAACGACAGACATATAGATCACGAAATTAGAGCCCAACATTAAACATAAGCGCAAATTATTGATAGAAAATTATGAAGTTTGAGGACAAGATCAAAATCAACAGAAAAAAGAATTCATTTTCAAAAGCTTGAGAGATCAGCTAACTAAACAAAAGTAGTGGTGCTGACAATTTGCATCTGTCAAACAAAAGCCGTCAAAGCTTTCGTTAAATGAAACCAAACGAAAATTAATCCTATGATGAGACTAACCAAATTAAACACGCTTTGCTGCGTGTCACACATTTTTTGTAAGAAAATGATGATTGATTTTAAATCATTGTTATAATTGTGTAGAGAAAATGATGCATTTCAATATTACTCAATGATATTCTCGATGTGACCTCCATCTTCTGGTTTTCTCCTATATTTTGGATAGGAGTCATTTCCTAGTTCAAATTTAATTGAAATCAAAGGGAAAAATCATTGGGGGGGTGTCTGTGCAAAACAGCTTGATCTAACCCCTTTGATATGTATTTGAAGCAATACTTGATTGAATGAATTGATGAGAGATTTCAATAAATGACTGTTGAATTGTCGCAAAAATATGTATTGTAAGGCACTACCCAATGACTGGCGATTTTTTACTCAACTTTAATTCCATATTGTCTCATTTTGATCTTGTCAATGTGGCCTCCATCTTCTGGCTTTCTCCTTCTATATTTTGCATAGGAGTCATTCTCTTGTTCAAATTTAAATTTAGTTTAAATCAAAGGGAAAAAACTCAGTGAAGGGTTAAGTACCTTCCACCTCTGAGAACCCTTTTGATCAAAAAGAAATATACTTATTCAAGTACTCTAGGAGTCATTTCCTTGATCAAATTAAAATATAATTTATATCAAAGGGAAACAAATTTTCAGTGGTGGGCTTTGTGTCCATCGGGGACCCTCTTTGATCAAAATGAAATATACTTATCCAAGTACGATATTATTATTAGTTATTTTTGTTAATCTCCAACCGAGTCTAATTTATAAATTAAACTTTATCACATGCAAATATTGATGCAGCGTCATCAGATTCAAAACGAGGCATTTGTGTTCCCTTTCACCCCAAATACATTTGTAAATCTATAAATGTATTTCCACTCCTCCATCAGCTCAAGGTTAATAGCAGGATAGATTGGAATCCCTAGCTTTGGTTGGCAACCAGTCTAGTAGAAGAACAAGTTTGAATTAAAAACCAGTTGTGAGTTGAGCTTACAATTCCATTTGGTAAAAACCTACTTAATACGAAATCCAAAGCAGGAGCACTTAGAATTAAAAGGCTGTATAGCCGTAAAATTCCATGCAGGGAATCTATAGGGATAACATTACATTACAAGCGTGTATGTAGGAAAAAAAAACATAGTATGCATAGGATTAGCTATTATCCGCGGTTTCAGATATTCACTCCCCACTCCCGATAACGAGGACAATTTTTGTTTAGTTTATTTTTAAGATTTGCAATATATAGAGATTTAACAAAAATGATACGATTTCTTATCGGGTAATGGCAATCTGAGCCGTTAATAGTGACCACAAAATAGCGAAAGGCGTGGCACCATCAACTCATCCATATTTGCTGAGAAAATAATCGCGTTCACTGGATTTCACAACTGACGTGAATGTCACGTCTGAGTGGCACTTTCCAACGGTGCGATTTGATGAAACCATTGGGTTACATTTAATAGCGAAAGGACACAGTCATCGATGGAAAGTCACATTTGCCAGAAACAGGCAACGCGCCGTTTGACATATTGGACAGATCGCATGTTTCAATGACATTTCGGACTACAACCCAAAGATACTTCATCAACTGACAGTACAGCACGTTAAAGCAATTACTTATAAAATAAACATTAAATGACTATATATATATATATATATATATGTGTGTGTGTGTGTGTGTGTGTGTGTGTGTGTGTGTGTGCGTGTGTGTGTGCAAATATATAGAAAAATAGGAAAGAACCTTTAGGTTAATAATCCGAAGTTCTTTAGTATTTTTGTTTTTATTTTTTAAAAAACAACCAAAAAACAGTGCTCAAAACATAAGTAGATCCTAAATTATATATGACTCCGTAAATTTCAAGATTAGTTATTCCAAATTTCGCTTGAGGATGAAACAGAGCTGGTTACTTTAATTCAATTTAATTTCTATACGTAAATTGAGGTTTTTAGCTTCTGTTTTTGAAACATGAGAACACTTATGTAGCGATGGAATCATATTTTTTAAATAAATAATTATTACATATATATATATATATATATATATATATATATATATATATATATATATATATATATATATATATACAGACATGACAGAATTGAATAGACACCAAGATAAATTTTATTTCTGATTTTTTTAATACCCAAGACAAATTAACTTAGATTTTTTTAATAACCAAGATGAATTAACTTAGATTATTTGATTAAAATTGCAGATAACAATACTGGAACATGTCATGAACCAAAGGAGCATCAGACTTATCTGAATTTCAGTGAGGACGTATCGTTGGCCAACATAAAGTTGGTCTTAGTCAAAGAAAAATATCTGAAAATCTTTCAATACCGCTTTCTACTGTTAATAGAGTGATCGTACAATTCACCAGAGAGGGTAAGAAGTGCACAAAACCTCATCCAGGCCGCCCTGGGCCCTCTGAAAGAACCATGCGTCTTGTCGAAAGAAATGTTGAACAGGATCCACATTGCAAGCCTCTGACATAGCAATACAAGTTGATGTCAGTCCCAGAACAGCTGTCAGGTATCTTCACAAGCTGGGCTACTATGGCAGAGCTGCGAGAAGGAAACCACTTCTCCGTCCAGCCAATATCAAACGCAGAAAGGATTGGGCTCATGAGATGGTGGAGAGACCTGTGACCTTTTGGACCACTGCCATTTTCTCTGATGAGTCAAGTTTCGCATTATTTTCCAACAGTGGAAGAGTAGGAGTATGGAGACTCTGTAGTCAAGAGTTTGATTTAAAAAGACTGCAGCCAACGGTGAAACATGGGGGCCTTTCAGTAATGGTATGGGGTGCAATTTGGAGTGATGGTTGTTTAGAGCTTGTGGAGTGTGAAGGAAACATTAATTCAACCAAATATGTTTCTATATTAAAGAAAGGGCTCCTTCTAATATTCTCAAGTAGTAGAATGAGCAAAGTTGACTCCCTATTTATAGATGGAGCTCCATGTCACACTGCTCAATCAACGCAACATTGGTTGAGACAAAATGGGATCAATAAACTTCCATGGCCAAGTCAGTCGCCGGATATTAACCCTATTGAACACCTTTGGGGGATATTAGATCGAAAACTCCGCAAAAAGAACAGGAAGCCATCTTCTAAGCCCGAACTTTTAGGATTATTTCGTGAAACATGGCAAGAAATCGCTCAAGATGATATTCGTGAACTCATGGCTAGCATGCCTAGAAGGGTCCTTGCATTAAAAAAAGCAAATGAAATGTCAACCAATTATTAGTTATTAAATCTATGACCATTTATAATTACTTCATTTGTATAAATTACTTGTTTAATAAAATAAACATTTTCTGAGAGCGTCTATTCAATTCTGTCATGTCTGTATATATATATATATATATATATATATATATATATATATATATATATATATATATATATATGATAAAATAAAGTTGTAAGGTATATATTTATGGGTTAAAGTTCTCAATATGAGAGATAGAGCCTATGTACATGTAAAAGTGGACATTGAATCAAAACGTAGAGGTGACAATCTGCTTCATGATTAAACGCAGTCTTCAGGTCATCTGATGACTGCGCTGAAGAGCATGAAACTAAATATTGCCTGTGTGTGTTGACCTCAGTGTCCACTTATATATATATATATATATATATATATATATATATATATATATATATATATATATGTATGTCTTAGCACACCATAATACAACAACTTTTTTACATAGGAATCATAAAAATAATATTTAATGATTAAAATAAATAAATATAATCGCGATTAAAATCAGATAAAATAAATAACTTAAGACGCCTTTCGTCCAACGTTTCGTTAGAATTAAATAAATCGTCGGATTTAAATTACTGAAGAGGTGTTTTTTAAAATAAGATCTTAAAAGAAAACACGAGGAGAGGGAAGGGCAATTATGATCTCTATTTTAAAACTTGTTTTATCATGGTGTGGTACGAGAAATCTATTTGCTTATTTATGGGGTCGATACAACCAAAACTTTATGAATACCCTCGACAGTACCATCCGTTTAAGGGGTAAGCTACTGTCCCTTCAATTTCAAATTAGATTTTTGAAGTCCTGTTCCGAGAACCATATCATCCCTACAATAAGATGCCAAAATTCCTGTAGACTTTTCTTTCTTAGAGACAAAAACCTTTACTATTCTGAAAGATTGAATTCCGTAAAAATTCAGTGCCAATCACTTTAGGGTAATGTCTAGTCCATTTTATCCTTCTTTGATAAATTACGTTTTTCTAAATATTTGTCCAAAGGTGATATCTTCACCAAAAACAACAATTTCTAAAAATCTCGGACAATTTGGTTCACGGATTAAATCAGATAAACATATTCCTAATTTGTCTGCTTATCTGATATTGCTAAATTGGTTTTGGCCAGGGGATTATATTTTTGTATCCCCCCCTAAGGATACTAATAAGTTTTAAACTTTCAGCGAATTTAAAATGTTATATTCTCAATTGAAAGAAAAAAACACTTTCAATTAAAATTTAGGTTACCTTAAAGTCCACCTAAATGATCTGCCCATAGATTCGTGAATTCGCCTATTAATTTTAACGAGTTCTTCTGGCAGGAGAACCATTATGAGACCAACAAATTATTAAAACTCTGGACAGATATTTACATTACTACACCTGATAAAGTTTCAGGTGTAGTTATTCTTAATTATTCTGACTATGCTACCAAAATATCTACTAGATGACGTCAACAAATTCAAGAAGGTAGGTGATATCTCGTTTAATGACACCTTGAAGACGGAAAACAAGTTTCAAAGAAGACTTCTTGCATTTCACGAAAGAAAGCTTTTTCTTAGCAGTTGTATGATAGAATTCGCCCTGTAGGTCCCCAGCGTCCACGGTGTATGGTCTAGCTAAAATTCATAAACCGAACACTTCTGTAAGACCTATTTTTTCCATGGTTGGTTCCACCCAGAATGTGTTGGCCGGGTAGCTTGTCTAAATTTTTCATCTTCTTCTGAAGTTATACTCAGACTACTGTATTCCAGACTCCTTTCAATTTGCGTCATATATACGTAAATCACAGCATTCTACTGATACCGAATATATTGTGCCATTTGATACTTCTAGTCTATTTACCAATATAACCCTGAATGAATTTATTGACATTTGTGACGACTATTTATATCGAGGCCCCTTCCTTTACTGAGAATATTTTTGTTGGGCTGATGGAGATAGCTACTAAGTTTGTCTCATTCAGTTTCAATAATGTTATGGATCGACAGATTGATGGAGTATCGATGGGTAATCCTCTAGAACCTATTATGGCTAATATTTTCGTAGGGTTTCACTATAAACAAATGTTTGATAAGGTTTCCAAACCATACTGTTAAGTACGTTATGTTGATGATACCTTCGTGTATTTTACATCACATAGCGAAGGTGAATAGATTTTTTCACCATTTAATCAATCTTCATTCCTCCTTACTGTTTACGAGGGAAGGAGAAAATAATAATATTTTGTCTTTCTTAGACGTTTTAGCCGAGAAAATTTCGATATTTTTCGACAATAGCCTATACAGAAAACCCACTTTTACAGGCTTATATCTTAGTTGGGATTCCTTTAACCCAAATTCTAAGAAGATTAAGTTTATCAAATCTCTTACCAACCATGATATGCCCGGAATGTAAATTGGATACTGAACTCAGACATATCACCGACAATTTCCTCGCAAATAACTACTCTAAAACTGTTTTTCTAAGTAACATTAAACTTAAAATTTCTAAGTTTAATGATATTAAAACATTTGGTTATCCCCAAGTTTCCTCTTTATATTAGACTACCATGGGTCGTAGTCAATTTTTGGCCGATAGGATTTCCTCATTTATAAAGCTCTGTTTTAATTCCATTGTAGTATGTATCAACTTCTCGACGAGAAGTGCGTTCTCCTCTGTCCGTAAAGACATTTTGCCTACCCTCCAACAAAATTTAGTTATTCATCTTTAGGTGCGATGTTGACTAGTGGGGAAAAACTATTTAACGGCTGGAGGTGAGAATTGTGCAACATTTGCCTGGTCCTATCCGTAGGCATACGACAATAACATCCGGGCATTCACAGACACATGAGTCAGCCATTACCAAACACCATCTGAATATCCTAGAAGCATTTGTGATCAACACACAGAGTCCAGCTCTGTATTGACCGATAGAACTTAAAACAAATTGAAATTGTTTGGACAATAATTGACTCATTCTGGATCACACCCTTTTCCCCTTCCCTCCCCTCATGTCGTCTTTTAAGATCTTATTGAAAGAAACAATCCCTTCAGTAATTTAATCCCGACGATTTATTTACTTCTGACGAAGCGTCGGACGAAAGTCACCTTAAGTTATTGATTTTATCCGATTTTAATCAAGATTGTATTTATTGTAATAGATTATAATGATAAAATATTATATTATGAGCCCTATTTTAAATCTTGTTACACACACTCGCGCACTCACACACATACACAATTATTTTTTTTCTGAGGAATTAATGAATTTTATTTTTATCCGATATCACTTCTTATACGCAGGCCAGTCGACGTAATTCCCACATTTTAAAAAATGGTTTCCCTACTAAAACATGTGCATTCACTTTTTTACGTATGACATATATATATATATATATATATATATATATATATATATATATATATATATATATATATATATATATATATATATATATATATATATACACACACACACACTACGTCAAATCTAACGACAATTCCTTCTGCCAATGTGGACGCAGGTTTGAATCCTGCTGGAGGGCGCATATTTTTCTTTAAAAGGATTTCTGGTATATTCAGTCCGTTAGATGAAAATGAATAAAATTACTTTTTAGTAAAATTAACGGAGCTTCTTCTCAAATATAGGTATCCACTAAAAATAACATTTAAGAAAAAATTATATATATATATATATATATATATATATATATATATATATATATATATATAATGGAAAAGTTTAAACTTATATATATTGTATTCGTTAGTAATTCCATATTAAAATCAATTCCTATAGATAAGTTCAATCATATCAATGTATTTGCTCGTTTAAGATTTATCTGAAAATAGCAAAACATAATTCATAGGATATACAACTATACCTCTATCTCTCGTAATCTCATTTCTCATAATGACCATCAAAATACTAATAGTAATTTTATAAACTATTCATATTA
Source organism: Acanthosepion esculentum (assembly GCA_964036315.1). NCBI lineage: Eukaryota > Metazoa > Mollusca > Cephalopoda > Sepiida > Sepiidae > Acanthosepion > Acanthosepion esculentum. Next base: position 2,549,710 of record OZ038483.1, on the reverse strand, counting down.
TATCAAAATAATCAATAATCAAAGAAATCTGAAATACCCATTCTAAAATCAAAATTCTCAGAGTCTTCAATTGACATTCATTTGACATTATTTTCATTAAAAGTTAAATTTCAAAATCATCCCAACAAAGGAAACAATTATTAACCGATTCTGTATTTCATTTTATAATTTTGATTAGAACTTTTCAACCTTCGACACTGAAGTTAATCCACCAGAAAGAAAAATAGGGTTTAAAAAATAAAATAATTTCAATGGTGAATCAAGAAAACAATGAATGGATCGATGGTGTAAAATGTTTAAAAGTAGGTCTGCTTTAAATATTTACGAAGTTTAGTTTAGTTTGACATAAGTTGACGATAGAAGTGATCCCCCTCCAGTGGTCAGTGAGAGAAATTCTCAAACAAAATGCGCTCTCTCTCTCTCCCTCCCTCCCCCCCCTCTCTCTCTCTCTCTCTCTCTCTTTTGGATATTGTATGGATCAATCGAAAAACGTGGATAAACTTTCACGATTTGTTTTCAAAATTCAATTTGAAAATGTCTTTGGGGAAACCTTATAAATACAAGTATTTTATTTCCTTCCATGTTTGGATAAAATGATTCTATGAAGATTACTGAAACGGTAACGGAACTTGAAGAATTGAATTTCTCCTGGATTTCTTTTCTTATACCCATTGGAATATAACTGCGCTTAAAAACAATCTAAACGCTGGATATTTGGAGAACCTTAGATGTTTAACTGTTGACAATGAGAAACTTCCAAAAATGCAATGGTCACGTTTTAGGAATCATACTCAACATTATTATAATCAATGTTTCAATAAGAAAATAATAATAATAAAACCCGGCATGACAGAGTGGGCCAATATCTGCACTGGAAAATTGGCAAATTCTACGGGAAGGAAACTGAAAGAAACTGGTATGAACACCACCCAAACCCGGTTACGGAGATAGGACCTGTTACAATTCTATGGGACTACACGATACACACTGACAGAACAATCCAAGCCAACCGCCCAGGCATTGTTATTAGAGACCACAAACAAAAAAGTGTCTCCTTATTGATATGGCAGACTGCAATGTATCTTTGAAGATATTCGAAAAGCTGTCAAAATACAAGGACCTTGAAATAGAAATCTAAAAAATGTGGCACATGGGAACATCAACAATGTTCTAGGTGGAGCCCTAGGATTGGTTGGAAAAGATTCCAGTAGATTAATTGAAGGGATTCCTGGAATCCCATGCCTCAGAGAAATACAAAAATTGTTCTCACAAGTACAGCCCACACTTTACGAAGGGATTTGTCTATGTAAAACATGTGTTGTGATTTTTTTTTGTCTGAAAAGTGTCATGATGCCATTTCTAACCTTAGGTCCATGGGCCGGACCCGGAAAGAGATGTGTACACACCAGAAATCAAAAGAAATAAAAACAACAACAACAACAATAATAATAATAATAATATTAATAATAATAGTAATAATAATAATCCTACCTTGCAAAAAGTTGTCACTTTATGATATTATAAATTGTATTAGTATTAAAGATGATATAACCAATAATGATATTATATCATCTTTGACTACCATATGAAACTAGTTTCCACAATCAGATTTTGAATTGTATAATTCATAGGATATACAGCTATACCTCTATCTCTCGTAATCTCATATCTCATAATGTCCATCAAAATGGTAATAGTATTTTTATAAACTACTCATATTAAATCAAAATAATCAATAATCAAACAAATCTGAAATAGACATTCTAAAATGTATTTAAATTCTCAGAGTCTCCAATTGGCATTCACCTTACATTATGTTATTAAAAGATAAATTTCAAAATCATCCCAACAAAGTAAACAATTATTAACCTATTCTGAATTTGATTTATTTCATTTTTGGTAAATGACTAAAACCAGTCAATATTTTGATCTTCGTTTCTCACATTTTCTTTTACTTTATCAATTGTGAAAATTCCTTGCACATATAGTTTCTTTTTTGTGGCCTTGTCAAAGGTTCTGAATTCAAAGTTTTCCTTCTCGTAGACTGGATGCCGCCCAAAGCTAAAGTGCCTCCTGTCTACTCCGTTATTCAAGCCAAAGCTGGGGCAGATGAGATAGATTGATAGCATAGCAAATGTACTTGAGCGACATTAATGCTGATAACAAGGGTAGATTTTGAATTCGTCTCGCAGACGACACTTTTCCTACTTATAAACATTAAGTTATCCGAAAATTTTGACAATGTTTGAACATTAAATACTTATGTCATAAAATGAAATTCCCGATTTTAAAATTGAATTAATCTAGTTCAAGAATATAATATTTGGACGGGGCATTTCCGACGGGAATGGTTTCATTATTAAATACTACTGATATCCAAAAGGTAATCTAAAGAATATTAAAGCTTCTTTATTTTTTCATAAAAAGGAAATATTTCCCTTATTGTGTATTCAAAGGAAGAATTTCAAAGAATTTATATATTTAAATATTTATTAATAATGAAAATTGAAATATGTAGATTCATGGTTATCGGAGATTTTCAAAGTACAGCGTTAAAAGAAAGAAAAGTATTTTTTTCAATCTTACAAATAGGTTATTCCTTTGAAGTGAATTTGTTTTTGTAAACTTTCATCGATTCGGTCAAAGATTTGAACACCAGTCGATTATTTGAATCCCAAATCAAATTAAATTATCCTCACGTCTTGTGTTTTTTTTTCTTTTTCACATTTCTGATTTGTCACAAAGGCTAATATGTATTCATCCCGAGCGATTTGCTTAAATAGAAAACTTAAAACCGACGAACAAAAGTGCGTCTGGCAAAAGTAGGGATGGATTTGATGCAAGATGTTTAAAAAGCAGAAGTGAATGAAATATCGATAATTATTGTCAAATTTTGTTGTATAATTTTCAAGAATTTGTGTCTGTGGTCGAAACGGAAAACCAGACGCCGTCACAAGGGAAAAGGTTATATGAAGCACCTATGGATATTGTAATTCCCGAATATTTAAAGGACTGAAAAATCTTTATACAGATACATTTTAAAAATATGGCCTTAATTTGTGTTATCTTTCTGTTGTGGTGCCTTCCCTCTTAATAGTGTATGTCGGACTCTTCCGCCTACTATAAAATTAGTAAGAGAGAAGGCTTTGGGGAACAGTCAAAAAGACTTAACGCTGGACCAACCGACACATACTCATTTGTTGTGTAATACTCTTCTGTTGCATATACTGTTTAATATAAGATATATCTGTAACACTTGTTTTGTTATTTCTTTAACCATTTATTTGGTGACAACACTTTCTAAATGAAAATAGGCATTAATTTTGAGGTCGTTAGGACATTAAATGGACTGCAGTCATAGCAGAAATATCCAAGTCAGCCTGGCGGAGCCCATCTCACTTCTGGCTAAGTTTAAACAAATCGAAAATGATTGCTTTTTACGGCTTATCAAACTTTTGCATTCTATTTTAAGCAGAAATATATTTGGTATTGTAAAAGATTTTTTTGCGGGTGACTATTTAACAATGTTTTGAGAATAACAAGGATTTTTTCCAGATGCAAGTTCTTTTATTTAACCCATAACTGGAGAAGGAGAGGGAACCGTACATTTCCCAAGGGTATTTGCGCTTAAGTGAATGTAAAGTTCTCAACTGGAATTCGAACTCGGTCCTCCGATTTATCGTTCCGAGCCGCTGTTCATTGCACCAGCCGCAATTAAATAAAAATAAACAGAAAAATAAGACTAAAGTTTTAAGCAAATACTTGACATAGGCATTTCCTAAACTTTCATCTATTTTTAAGCATTATTTTTCTTAGATGACTCTTATAAATTGTCTCCATATGAATAGTCTAAATACTGCTAAAATGCAGTCATAGACTCAATTTCCAAATACATTAATAACATTATGGCCGTGTTCATAATTAATTTTAATTGGGGGCGGTTTCTTGTAAAAAGTAATGGTTTCCATCGCACTTTTCAATAGATGGTATGTATCTAATATCTAAATTAACACTAAACTAATTGAGTTTCTTTTTCCAGATTTTCAGATAAGACGGTTAGCAACCTTTACATCATTTGTCGTAAGAATCACTGAAAAACATTTTGAATTATTCTGTTAGAAGGAGAAAATCGTTTTGTGTGCACCCCACTGTCTTATCAACTGATCAATGGTGAGAGAAAAAAGATCATTCAAGCCTTCAGTAATGGTACCGATATTCATACTCTGGCTTCCATCTTCAAAGTCCATTGAAGAACCATCAGGAGAACGGCGGATAAGATTAAAAAGAGGTAACAGTAGAGAGGAAAACAGGATCAGGAGGTTACATCAGGAATAGGGGTCATCATTTCAACTTAGGTCTAAAGAGATCAATTAGAAAAGATCCAACTCAGTTCATAAGACGTTTGGTACGTGAAAGAGTAGTTTCTGCTATGAGCGTCCAAAGAGCAGTGAAAAAAGACTTTAAAATGAAATCGTACGTGAAACCTTTGAGGTACCTTGTTACTCCAGGACAGAAAATTAGAAGGTTAGAGGGGCGAAGATCATCTTGAATAAGGTGGGAAATGATCCTGGAATAATATATATCTATTTGAACTTTATTTGAATCCTTCGTAAGCTTTCGATCCTTAGCTATAATTATTTAATGATGAACATGTGACGTACGTGCTAATAACCTTGGGAAAGGCATGAGTCCTCTTCTCCCCCCGACTACAGCTATGAGTAAATAGCAGGATAGACTGAGTTCTGGAGCCTAGAGTAGCAACCGGTCTAGAAGGACAAATCTGAATTTAGAAACTGCGGTGGGTTGTTTGGGGACATTTTAGCACATTGTACACCAGTTCTCTGTATTTGGCCCTTGGTTCTGCACAAGTCTTCGCCACTATAAGAAAATGATTTATTCAAATAGTCTTGTTGTCGGTTTATCATACGGTCGAAATCAACGGGAGATTCCAGTATATATATATATATATATATATATATATATATATATATATATATATATATATATATATATATATTACACGAATCATTCATACGAAAAGCGGATAATGAAGTTATCATTATCTTCATTATCTGCTTTTCGTATGAATGATTTGCGTAATATAAATTGAACCGGCACCACATAATTGATATATATATATATATATATATATATATATATATATATATATATATATATATATATATATATATATATAGTAGGTGTTTTATTCTTTTCTTTTAGACTCCAAAAATACTTGGATAATGAAGTCTTGTACTTATAATTACTGCTATTAAAAGATTGCATATGTCCCCGCCAACGTTCCCTGAATGAATTCATAGTGCTACCAATGTAAAATGTTTTGATATTTAAGTTTTCTAGTGTAGATATTGTACTAAGATAAACTACAGAACTAGTGAAATAATTATTCTGTAGTGGACAATTATTTGGATTACTACAATTGCACAAGTTGTTATTCGTGTCATTATACTTAGTAGTACTGCTTGCAACCTGGTGAGTAGTCAAGTTTTTTGTGTCCCTATTAGTTAAAGACTATGTTGTTATGTTTCTTAATTATTTTCTCTAGGTTATCCGCACTACTATAGTTTAATTTAAGGGTATTAGGATTGAATATTTTACTAAGTGGGTTAGTTTCGGGGTCGGGAAATGTTTCTTTATGAGGTTTAGAAATAATATATATAATATATATAGAAAATAAATTTAGAAATAATATATATATGATAAATACAAACACACACAAATATATATATATATATATATATATATATATATATATATATATATATATATAGTGATAAGAAGAAGACGGAAACTTTTATTATCCATTTCGATTATAAATTTATTTCGTGAAAACAGATGTTCATGAAATAAATTCATATACGAAATGGATAATTAAAGTCTCCGTCTTCTTCTTATCATTATAATGCTCTGTAGTCTACATTGAGCTCTCCCTGGATTTATATACTTCTCGGAATTATCCCTTCCAGTCACAAACTGGTAAGATGTAGAGGAGAGAGAGAGAGGGGGGAGAGAGAGAGAGAGAGGGGGGAGAGAGAGAGAGAGAAAGTTAGATAATTACTTCAAACGTTATAAAAGTGAATAATTTCTGTTTGAAATAAACGCCCCATTTTATTTATTAAACTGTATTACGTCTATTGACTTGCTTACTGGACAAATCTTAGTAAAAAATGCATTACCTGATAAGATCCGCCCGCTTTGATCCAGTCTACTTCGCTGTTATATCTAAATAAATAAATGTGAATGTCAGTGTGTCACACTTTTTCAATATATCATCCCATTTGGGAATCAGGCCGACACCGTGAGCAAATTAAAAACATTCCAGGTTGTATCCGGAACCTTGATCCAGAAATTTTGGATTCCCAAGTTTTCATTACTGCGGTTGTTTTCGGCGATATTTTTACGTAAATTTTGCGACAAATTTTTTGTACGGTAACAATTTTTATACCCTGGAAATAAATTTGAGAATAATTTAAATTAAAAGAGAAAGTTACCTATGAAATAAAAATAAATTTTTGTTCGGAAAGTAAGGACCTACGTACATCAAATTGACTTTAAATTAAGTGTCGGCAGAAGAATTATCGTTGAAGTTTTAAGAGGTAAACTTAAATATTAATCCAATACTTAAATGCAGTGATTAATTTTGAGTTCTTGTGTAGTTTATTGTTGACTATCGGATATGGCAGCGTTATGCCTCGCCAAAAGAAATCTCCGTCAATAGAGGACCAGATTGCAATCAAAAGATCCAAGGCTGCAGCGTAGCAAACCGGTGCAAAGGAAAGCAACCAGGAGAACTTTCAATGTTGACAAAGACTTAGAACCACGCAAACAAGCCAAAGGCCAATTCAAGAGCCCTCGGCTGGAGTTAGCCTAAATGCCACCCGATAGGGCGGCTTTTAAGTTTATCTATATATATATGTGCGTTGCGTGGGCCTGTGTGTGTGTGTGTGTGTGTGTGCGTGTGTGTGTGTATGTATGTGTGTGTGTGTGCAGTGGAAATTTACGATCACATTTCAGCCAATAAATATATTTCAAGTGATCAATCCTTGTATATAAACTTTTACGATCACTCGTATATATATATATATATATATATATATATATATATATATATATATATATATATATAAACACGATGGACACGGCCTTGCGATTGCGTTTAATATGAAGCAGACTGTCGCCTCTTTGTGTTGATTCCAATTTCCACTTTTAATTTTACACACGCTCTATCCCTAATATTGTGCACATTTTACCCATAAATATAGCATACCTTAAAACTATATTTGATCATTCATGTATATATATATATATATATATATATATATATATATATATATATATATATATATATATGAAGAAATATAGTCTTAAAGTGTGCTAAATTTATGGGATAAAGTGCTCAATATCAGAGATAGAGCGTGTGTAAATATAAAAGTGAACATAGAAGTCAACACTTAGAGGCGACAGTCTGTTTCATGCTAGATGCAATCTTCAGGCTGTCTGACGATTGCACTAGCATGAAACAGACTGTCGCCTCTAAGTGTTGACTTCTATGTTCACTTTTATATTTATATATATATATATATATATATATATATATATATATATATATATATATGACAAAGTAGTAATTTTTCTCGTGACATGTTTTGTACTTTAGGACTTCATAGGACTAATTTTGTTATGTTAGTGCAACTACACATACGCACGAACGAGGGATGCTGAGAATTTAAATTTTTTTCGCGTCAACGGAAAACCATTTCCACTTTGTCATATATTTTTCCTCAATATTTTCTTGATATATAAAAATATATAATGTCATATCATTCATATATATATATATATATATATATATATATATATATATATATATATATATATATATGATAAAATATAGTGTTAAGGTATGCTATATTTATGGATATAAAAGTGGACATTGAAATCAACACAAAGAGGCGACAGTCTGCTTAATATTAAACGCAATCGTCCGGCCGTGTCCATCGTGTTTATATATATATATATATATATATATAACGTAAATCATTCATACGAAAAACAAATATGAATGATTTACGTTATATATATAAATTGGACAAGCACTACATAATTGATATATATATACATACATATATATATATATATATATATACGAGTGATCGTAAAAGTTTATAACAAGGATTGATCACTTGAAATATATTTATTGGCTGAAATTTGATCGTAAATTTCCACTGCACAATATCAGATGATTAGCATACATCACTGAATTAAGTGCATTGACACTGAAGGAGATGTGTATAAAACAAATACTTTTATTTTAATTAATTTTTTATTGATATATCGATGTATGCTGAATCAGACAAGAGGAAGGTTTTCTTTCTCAGATTCTTAATGCTTGTGTATTACATTTTCGCAGATATAAGGATTCTTATACACACATTTATCTTTGAATGTTTTATAAACGACTACATGTATACATATATATGTTGTCGCTAAGTGCAGACGTTTAATTCTTCTATCACAATTACTCACGTTCATAATAAAAAATACATGTCTGAATAAAGTTTCGATAGAAATGCAAAGTTTTAAAGGTTTAAATGATGTCTAAGTTTAAGCATTCAATACTCCCGAAATATGTAAAACTGTCGAGAGACTGCATTGCAAACATCACCTAACGTACGGATTGTTTTCAAAATAATTTAATAGACAAATTTAAGAGAATTGCTTATTAATAAATTTATTCTTTATTAGTGAAATTGTTTCCGGTGATAACCGTAGTAGCAATTAATAAAATGTGCATATATTTTCGGCAAGTACATCATAGGTGTACCGAGAGCATTACATAATTAAGTAATTATATATATATATATATATATATATATATATATATATATGTGTGTGTGTGTGTGTGTGTGTGTGTGTGTGTGCGTGTGTGTGTGTGTTGCTTAATAGAAAACTAAAAAAAAAATGAAAAGAAATCTAAAATAACTGAATAGAAAACTAAAACAACGGAATAAAAACTTTAAATAATTGATTAGAAAACGACAAATAACTGAATAGAAAACTACCAGAAACAAATAGAAAACTAAAAAAATTGAATACAAAACTACCAAAAACAAATAGAAAACTAAAAAAACTGAATAGAAAACTAAAAAAACTAAATAGAAAACTTTAAAAAATTGAATAGAAAACTACAAAAACTGAATAAGGAAAAATGTATAAAAGTAGAATTGTTGCCCAAATATAAAACATATATGTATATGTGTATGTGTGTGTGTGTGTGTATGTCTTTGTATATGCATGTGTGTATGTATGTGTGTGTTTGTATGCGTGTGTAAGTGTGTGCGTTTAACGAAATTTCCTACCGGGAATGTCAACAGCTTCATCATATAGCGCGCACTTGTTCGAAGAAAATTTCCAAGGAACAGGTAAGCGCTTTCGGCTTAAAGTGTCATTTATTTGAAATGCTCAAAATGTTTTCCTTTCTTTTTTTTTAAAAAGCACTTCCCAAATTTCGAAGCTGATAAACTCTGGTGCCATTTTTGTTTTTTTTAGCATCTTTTCATCGAAGAGAATTCAATGAGTCTTATGAAAATCAGCTTCATTCATTATTAGATCATTAATAAAGCTACTCTTATTAGACAATATCCACATCATTTACTTATCACTCGTTCTCTCTCTCTCTCTCTCTCTCTCTCTATATATATATATATATATGTGTGTGTGTGTGTATGTGTGTGTGCGTATGTGTGTGTCTGTGTAATCTTACATATCGAGAATGAAATTAATAAAACCATTTCTCTATTTTAACCGCTAGCATTAAACGTTCCTGATAATGAAAAAATGTTCAAACGGACAAAAATTAATGAACTTCGGAGGTTTTCTCTACAAATTTGATTTCAATCTTTGACCATTTATACGCAAAATGTAGTTTGTAAAAAAAAAATTTTTTTTAAAAAGCTGATATTTTGAATTGGTTTTAACAAAATGTCTTTGAATGCTTATACCGTATACACTCCCGTATCATGCGACTTTTGAAGAGCTAATTTTCAAGGTAATTTTAAGAGGGTCGCATCATACACGAGATATAATATTAGCATATGTACTGCTGGCCGTGGCTACGCCGTTGACCAAACTACATATCCATTTTCTGTACTCAAATTAGCTTCAAAATTAGAACTTCAAAAGTTGTATGATACGCGATTATATACGATATCATTAATATATGATAATATATATATATATATATATATATATATATATATATATATATATATATATATATATATATATATATATATATTAATAGTAATACTAGGAGAGCACAACTTGTAGATAATGGTAAAACAAATCGGTACTCGAGAAAAAAGAATTGAAAATAAAAGAAAGAACTAAAAACATTAGAATAGGGCGAATCAAATTGTACAGTGCCGTAAGTCTTTAGTCCGAAGAAAAAAAAACGAAGCGACTAGTCAAGATAAACGTAGAGTGCCCAATACGCTAAGTAGAGCGGGAATAAATGAATAGATATATATATATGTCCAACAGTAAGTTTTTAATGGATTCTTTATCCAGTATTATTATCTTATTGCTATAAAGATTATGTTTTGCTATGGGATAGCAACTCAGTACCCTGTAAAATAATGTTTATTGTAATAAAGAAACATATGTTCTGTCAAGTCCCCTTCAAATCGACAAGACAAGAACCTTCTGTTAATTTTGATGGTATTTTTCTCATTTTCGAAAGAGAAGTTCGTCGGGACACAAGTAAATTAAACGAAGTTCATGTTTCGTTCAAGTACTTTTGAACGGGTCGGTCATTATCAAGAACTATGTGTTTTTAATATGGTAGACACGATTTTATCGACTACATTGTTTTTGGGTCGCTGGGATTCGAATTAGTCACATTTGAAACGCACTTTTACATAGAGTTGGGGGCGCACTTTTCAACATACGGTTAAGAACTTCGTTTCTATGACCGTTCAAAGCAGGAATTTCGGATATTTCTGGTTCCTGCTACAAAATCTTATTAAAAAATCAAGAAAATACAATAAAATTAAGACGGCTGCATTTAACAAAACATGTTTGGATAAATAAATTCTACATTATACTTACTATTCTCTCTCTCTCTCTCTCTCTCTCTCTCTATATATATATATATATATATATATATATGAAGAAATATGGTCTTAAAGAGTGCTATATTTATGGGATAAAGTGCTCAATATCAGAGATAGAGCATGTGTAAATATAAAAGTGAACATAGAAGTCAACACACAGAGGCGACAGTCTGTTTCATGCTAGATGCAATCATAGGGCCCGATGATTGCATCTAGCATGAAACAGACTGTCGCCTCTAAGTGTTGACTTCTATGTTCACTTTTATACATATATATATATATATATATATATATATATATATATATATATATATGTATACACACACACACACACACATATATATATATATACATATATATATATATATATATATATATATATATATATATATATATATATATATATATGTTTCATTAAAAACGGCAGACAAGGTACTGCGATTAAGTTTTTAATTTAATTTTTCTGGTGTTTTCTTTTTAGGAAACAGAGTATGAAGAAACGGTCCAAATGTCCCGTAATTCTGAGCGCTTTCGCTTCTACTCTTAGCCATTTATCAACGCTGATTTTACTTTTGCTTATTAACTGGGTTTATGGGTTGTGTGTATGTTTCTAGAGTTATGGGGATGTTTTATTTTCCGAATGTGGCCGTATTTTTAGTTAATATTATTGTGTTGGCTTTTTCTTTTATAAATAATTTTTCTCAATATTATTAACTAAGAAAACAGGACATTTTCTACACACTCCTTGTCCAGAAAAGAAAAAAAATAATTACAGTAGTACCTTGTCTGTCGTCTTTAATGAAACATCTATAAGTGAAGTATTGCTACCTAAATACACAACATATATATATATATATATATATATATATATATGAAACATCCTGTCGCCTCTGTGTGCTGACTTCAATGTTCACTTTTATATTTCTATTTATTTATGTACATAGATACATACACACACACATATATATATATATATATATATATATATATATATATATATATATATATATATATATATATATATATGTATATTACATAAAATAAAAATCCAACTTTACCTCATTCGAATAATTCTTTCGGCGCACAAGAATTGCTTATAGACCTTACTTACTTGTGGGTCGAAATAGCTATTGGAATGATGTATTCTTGGATTTTAATTTTATGGAATAATTATGCCCTGTTATAATAAATACATTAAGCTGTTTTTGTGGTTCAGTTTTAATATTTTATATTATTAGGATTGACTTGGATTATATACCAACGGATTATTATCTGTATATATATATGTATATATATATATATATATGTGTGTGTGTGTGTGTGTGTGTGTGTGTGTGTGTGTGTGCATGTGTGTGTGTGTGTGTATAATTTTAGGATAAGCAATATTTAGGGGTGAATAAGCTCAGTGTCATAGACAGAGATTATGAAAATATAAAAGTGAGGCCATCATAGCTTTAATATTTCGTTCAAGCATAAACAGACTTTCGCCGATCGATGTTAACATCAGTATCCGCTTTAATATATATATATATATATATATATATATATATATATATATATATATATATATATATATATATATTTGTAGGCCTGATGATTTGGATTGTCATTACGATTTTAATATAATAAATTATAACCATGGAATATTAATGTTTGAGCCTTTTATATTATATTTTTACTCTGTCCTGGACATTGAGTTCTACCTGGATTCTATCCTCTTGGGAATTTTTATACACACACACACACACACACACACACACACACACACACACACACACACACACACACACACACACACACACACATATATATATATATATATATATATATATACATTCGCGCCCTTGTTTGTGTGTGTCTGTAACAGAGAAGAAATAGAAATTGGGAGAGAGCTAAACAGATTTGACACTTGTTTAATATATAAACATAAATAAATGTGTTCACACACACACAAGCAAACACACACATACACACACATATAGAGAAATATGTATATATGTATACATATATAGAGAGAGATTTATATATGTATAAGTAGAGAGAGAGGGAGTGAGGGAGAAAAAGAGAGTGGAAGGGAAAGAAGGAGAAAGAGAAAGGGATATCATAATATTTTGAAACTTGTTTAATGCACATGCTAATCTTAAGTATGACTCACATTAACATTTTAAACTTACTGCCGCCACCCTGCAAAATACATCGACATATTGACCATTGCTTTTATTTTCCAAAAGTTAAACAAAAGATTAAATGAAAATGCAACTTATAAATAAATATCAACTAGCTTATCTCTTGCAATTTTGTTCGGCTCTACTCAATACACGAGTTGATGTTTGAAAACCTAACGTCACGACGATACGAAATATGACATGTTGTCTAAGTTTAACACTTTCCATTTTGAAGAACATCAGTTAATCATAAATAAATATTGCTTATCATTTTAGGAACACCTACTTAATTCTTGCCTTTCTTTCATTGTCTTCATCTTTTATGTTCATCTCAAAATCGCACAAGGCATTTTATGCATAAAAAAACGTCCTATAAATTATATTAAATGGAAACACAACGAAATACGATTTTCGAAATGTAATTTTACTAAAAATGTTCAAATTCACAAGAATTTATTTTCTGCGGGTAAACAGAGGCGAATTTTTCATTTCGGGATTTCACATGTTTCATTATTAAAAAAGGCACTAAAAATACGGCGTCTTTTCGATAAATCCATCAGAGTTTATGACACTAATGTCAGCAACTGTGTTGGATGTATTCCAGTAGAAACAGATATGGAATTTCAAAATCAAATACTTCACCAATATTCAATTCTTAAATTATTTTCTTATAAAATTTCCCAATAATAAAAAAGTTAACATAGTTTCGTAAATTCAAACTTAAATAAAAGATATCAATCAACTACATTCTTTAAATCACACACACACTCACACGCACACACACATACATATATATATATATATATGTATATATGGGGGATTATAGATATTAATACTAGATTCTAGGTAAAATTTCAGGAAATGCAAAGTATGAAATAGCGCTTCATTCAAGAAACAAAGTTCAATAGGTACTTAGGTCTTTTAATTATTTGTGGAGTGATTTCTTATTGGAGTGAACAATATGTGAAATGTCCAGCGAGACAAAGGAAACCCTGTGTCATTTGTTGGACGAATAGATAAATTATTTGATTATCTTTTGACATTTTGTGTCGCTCCCCATACACGGGGAGGGGGTGCTAAATCATACAAACATATGACATTAATCAATTTACATTTAATTGTGTTATACCTATGCCGTTTCAACTTTTAATTTTTGTTTTGTACAATATTTTTGAGGAGCATTATAAAATTTGTAAATGTGCTAAATGAGAAATCGATCTTTCGATATGATTCAATATTGAATTTGAAGTGATTTGCTTATCATAAAAAAAACAAAAAAAACATGAAACTTTTCAAAGTATAAGCTGAAATGAAATAGAGAAAAACAAAACAAATGAACACCTGAAAAAAAAAATCATTTTTTCCGAATATAAAACTAAAAGGCCTGAAAAAAAATAAAGACATGTTTTGCGAAAGTATTCAGTTGTACGCTCCGATATTTCTGCTGGAAGACAGTGTTTATAATTTCAGTAAATCGGTTTTATTTTCAAATGCATGCATCATTTTTTTCTAATGAAATCATTTTTATTTTCTACAATAAAAAAACACCAAATAGCATCATTTTTTTGGTTATATACATCTCGTAAATTTTAAGATTAACATACATATTATCATAATAAAATGTTTTATATATAGAAAATTATCCATAATAATAATAACATTCTATTTCTAGGGTTTGTTGATATAATAAGTATTAAAATAAATATGTCAACATATTTGCGATGTGAAATCCGAAAAGTAGTAGACGTTTTTAAAAATACTATAAATTTTATTTCCCTCTAAGACGACAATAAAAAATAGATTTTTATAGTAGAAATAGTGGAAATATTAATTATGAAATTGTTTAAAACTTTAGAAAAATTTTAATACTTAAAAAATATTGATACTCGCCTTTTTAAAAATGCAAAATTATTTTATTAACAGGATTAATAAATTTTATTAGCATTTGTATTGCTTACAGAAATGGCAGATAAAATAAAAACCAGTGTAAAATCCACACACGCGTATATATACGTATACTTGCATATATATCTATATCTAAATATATATATATGCGTATATGTACATATATATTTACATGTAATATACATATATGAATATACATGCACATATATATATATATATATATATATATATATATATATATATATATATATATATCAATAAGTCAGTCGCCTAATTATGAAAAAATGTATTTATTTTGTGCAGTAAATATTTATTACGTTACATAATCTCTTTTCTTGTCAATGCACTTATTTAACTGGCGGACATTAATTCCATAGATCGAATGTGCGAAATTTTCAGGTGAAAATTCCCTAATTATTTCGTGCCAGGCTACTAACTTACTGATCCACTCTCATGTATATGTATGTGTGTGTGTGTGCGCGTGTGTCTGTTACACATGGTTTCCCCACACATTAAAAAACATATGCTCTAATATATATATATATATATATATATATATATATATATATATATATAAGTGCAGAAGATTAAAAAGATAGCAAGTTTATATATTTTGTACTTACACTAAAACGTGATACAAGGCTGAGGGCCATGTCTTAGGTCTTTCCAAAAAATTGTAAATCCTTGCCTGGAGTTTCCGATATCTAGCATCCCTCCTACGGCCATGAAAATGTAGTGGCTTTCCGAGTAATGACATCCGTGGTTGATGATACCGATTACAATTCATATTTTTCCGTATGTTAAAACCAGAACTGTTTTCTCGCTGACCTTCTTGTTCAACGTCCGCTTCCTTAGTTTCGTCCATACCAACAAACGCAACTTTAAGCGGTTTGCGTTCGGCGCGAGCCGGAGAAATCGGTGGGCTCTCATCTGGAATACCTCGCAAATTCAGACCCACAAACTGACGACGTATGCTATCCTCAACCTGGTTGTTATGGTCGGAAATGACGGTTGTATTCGTTTCGTTAGTTGCTAAAAGAACTTCATCCTCCTCTTCCCCATCTCCTTTTTCTAACTTAACTTTCCCCAGTGTCTCTTCACCCGCTTCGGCCTCTTCATTTTGAATTGTCTCTAAACATTCAGTTTCGGCTTCTGGCGTAACATAAAACGAGTTTAGATCTACCACAGTACTTTCTCCTGTAAGACTGTCTCTGTGACGTAAGAGCGATAAAGAAGTAGTTTGTTTTGGTTCACGAGCGGCTGAATTCGTTTGACATGTGGAGAGTTCGTAAGACTCCGGAAAATTCAACTGCTGTTCTCGGGGATTTAGCTCGCTTTGAAGAAAGGATTTATAAGAAATATTAGACTCAACGTGGTCGTGATATGGATTGTAATCGCTTTTATTAATGAACGGATTTTGATTTTCATGTACTATTCTAGTTGATATCAAAGCTTGTTTTTCTTTTTCTCTAGCTGGAGTATAATCTCGGTTTAACACATACTCTACAACATCACACACAATTTCCTTTCTCTTCCCTTCGTCCAATTTTTCCAACTTGTCCTCACTCCTCTCTTCTTCCCCGTCGATTTCAATCTCTACTCTATTGAAAACCACTTCGTCTCTGCCTTTCTTTTCTTCCTTTTTCTCCCCTTCTTCTTCTTCTTCTTGGTTTCCTCGACACCGGCAGAGACGGAGAGATCCCTTTGCCTGTCCAACACTTCCGTCACCTCGTTCCTCTTCACTTTCAGTCTCCTCCTCTCCTTTCAGATCTTTCTCTGCTTCAACAATTATTCTCTCTGTTTGGTTTGTTGCCAGGCCCCCTACCCATTCCCTAGCTTTTCGTCCTGATGCGACAAGCTCGTCACACGCAACACCCTCCTCGCTTGTCGAAGCAGGGTTTACGATGCGGTCAGATGCACCGGCAGTGGTTATCGCTACAGATGGGGGTGTGTTGGGACTTCTTTTGGTGGGTCCAGTCGATGAGACGAAGGCGTGGACCAAAGG
>OZ038483.1:2507500-2525000 GCA_964036315.1 Acanthosepion esculentum | reverse complement strand
CTATCTATCTCAGTCTGTTCATTTCTTTTTTCTATCTATCTATCTATCTATCTATCTATCTATCTATCTATCTATCTATCTATCTGTCTATCTCAGTCTGTTCATTTCTTTTTTCTATCTATCTATCTATCTATCTATCTATCTATCTATCTCAGTCTGTTCATTTCTTTTTTCTATCTATCTATCTATCTATCTATCTATCTATCTATCTATCTATCTATCTCAGTCTGTTCATTTCTTTTTTCTATCTATCTATCTATCTATCTATCTATCTATCTATCTATCTATCTGTCTATCTCAGTCTGTTCATTTCTTTTTTCTATCTATCTATCTATCTATCTCAGTCTGTTCATTTCTTTTTTCTATCTATCTATCTATATATATATCTATCTATCTATCTATGTATCTCAGTCTGTTCATTTCTTTTTTCTATCTATCTATCTATCTATCTATCTATCTATCTCAGTCTGTTCATTTCTTTTTTCTATCTATCTATCTATCTATCTATCTATCTATCTATCTATCTATCTATCTATCTATCTCAGTCTGTTCATTTCTTTTTTCTATCTATCTATCTATCTATCTATCTATCTATCTATCTATCTGTCTATCTCAGTCTGTTCATTTCTTTTTTCTATCTATCTATCTATCTATCTCTCTATCTATCTCAGTCTGTTCATTTCTTTTTTCTATCTATCTATCTATCTCAGTCTGTTCATTTCTTTTTTCTATCTATCTATCTATCTATCTATCTATCTATCTGTCTATCTCAGTCTGTTCATTTCTTTTTTCTATCTATCTATCTATCTATCTATCTATCTATCTATCTATCTCAGTCTGTTCATTTCTTTTTTCTATCTATCTATCTATCTCAGTCTGTTCATTTCTTTTTTCTATCTATCTATATATCTATCTATCTATCTATCTATCTATCTATCTCAGTCTGTTCATTTCTTTTTTCTATCTATCTATCTATCTATCTATCTATCTATCTATCTATCTATCTATCTATCTCAGTCTGTTCATTTCTTTTTTCTATCTATCTATCTATCTATCTATCTATCTATCTCAGTCTGTTCATTTCTTTTTTCTATCTATCTATCTATCTATCTATCTATCTATCTATCTATCTATCTATCTATCTATCTATCTGGACCTGTTCCAATTTAATGTATTGCAATCCGTTTAGATTTATCAAATTTTCTCTATATATCTGACCTTAAATTTCAAAAACTCAATATTTCATATCAGCGACTAGTTTTTCCCCTTTTTCCCCTTCTTCTCACAAAATCAACATACATTTAGTACCTATAGGACACCTATAGTGCGTATAGAATACCTATAGTACCAATAGAACACCTATAGTATAGTAAATAATGAGCGGGAATGCGACGCAACAATATCAGCACTCAAAGTTTTTATTTCTATTTATAATTACCAAAAAGAAAACTAGATTAAATATTCACAGTAAATACAAAATGTGTAATGGCCAGTTTTTTAGTTGTGTTTTTATTTTTTTTACAGAAGCACTAACAATGAATCCACTGAACCATTTTTTTTGTCAAATAAAACCGTTGTTTTCAAAATATATTTGTCGAAGGCTGAAGAACAAAACCAACTGAATCATTGCATGCAATAAATAAACACTAAAAAGAGGTAATCGTCCACAAAGACATTTTCAAAGCTGAGTGAACAAAGTTCGAAGTTAAACTAAAAATCCATTCCATTTAAAATTGGTCTCAAAAGATTTTCTGTAGATTTTCTCTAGATTTTCTCTCCATTTATTTCACCTATATTTCAGTTTATTTCTCACTTATTAATTGTACAAATATTGACCGATGCTTTTCTATGGAAATCAAGTGCAACACCGATTCTAATTATTACTCTGTCACTTTCCTCAGGATGTAGATGCTGTGCGTTTGGATGGTTTCAGTTGTTCGGCTTTCCAATTCTTTCATCCATCTTTGCTAAAAACCATTCCAAGTACTCTACTAATGATAGGCACAGCAGTCATTCTATCACCTTTCTCTGCTTCAGTTTTTCATTCTTTTAATTTTGCAGTTCATCTGTCGGAAGATTGATGAACACGAAATTATATATGCTTCTTTTTTATGATGTCTACCAGAGAATTTTCATCTTTTTTCTTTTAACTTTTGAAAACCTAATTTTGAAGTGAATTTTAAGAGAGTCGTATAATACACGTGATATAAATTGAGTGGATTCGCTGCTGGCCCTGGCTAGCCATTTACGGTAGTGAAATTAGCTTCAGAATTAGGTCTTCAAAGATGGCATTTTATATACATCATTTACATTATTCGAACTATTGTCCTCAATTTATTACAACCTTTCGGCCGTTGTACGCTCCGGCCTTGGATTGTCGAACTGAGCCCTTTATTTCGCTCACTGGGGTAGACTGTTCTAGTTCCACGTACCATGTTTTAATGGATGTCAGTTATCAGTTATCTCCTGTTAATTTCCATCTGAAAGTTCTCAACTGTCTTAACCGGGTATTGAACTCACACTCACTGGATCTAACCAGCGCCTTTATCCATTGGGCCATGTGTCCTTGATATCCTGGGTATTTGATATCCTGAACACTTGATGTCCTGGGTATTATAAACCTAATGTCTTCAGCAACCATTTTCACCAGTGCTCATATTGCAATTTTTGCTTTTTATCATTTATATTTTTTACCAGAGCTCATATTGCAACTTTGTTGTTATTAACGCTTTTCTCTGGCACTTTTTATTACTATTATATTCATTTCTATGCTTGGTCGTCTCAGAAGAAAAGTCTACCCCAGTGAGCGAAATAAAGGGTTCAGTTCGACGTTCCAACCACCTGAAGAAAGCCGGAGCGTACAACGGCCGAAATGTTGTAATAAATATGGCGACAAAGATCAGGACAATAGTCCGAATAAAGTAAATTATGTACATAATACTTCATCTCAGAAATATAGACAGATACGGTATATTATTATTAATTATTATTATTGTCGTTTTTTTTTTATTGGAGATTTTTTTACACCCGCAGTGATTGGTAAATGTTCAGTTGAGCTCAACTGAATTCCATCTTAAAACTGCAGAACTATTCTCAGTATTTTATCTCATTTCACCCTGAGTGGATGTTCATCTACTATTTTATCTTCTAGGCTATTCAGAACTATTCCTAGTAATTCGTCTACAACAACAAACATCATAATAATAATAATTATTATTATTATTGATTGATTGATTGAGAGAACAGCACGACAACAAATTGATTTCTGGCGTCTACACATTTCTTTCCGGGTCCCGCCCAGAGACCTAAAGTTAGAAATGGCATCATGACACTTTCCACTGAAAACAACAAAAATAAACCGCAAAAAACTCACATATTTTACATAGATAATGCCCTTCGTAAAGTGTCAGCTGTACTTGTGAAAAGAATTTTTTGTATTTCTTTGAGGCATGGGCTTTCAGGAATCCCTTCAATTAGTCTACTGGAATCTTTTCCAACCAATCTTTACCAACCATTATTATTATTATTATTATTATTATTATTATTATTATTATTATTATTATTATTATTATTATTATTTGTTCTTGTTATCCTGTTGTGTGTCATCCAACTTGTTTTCATTTTAAAATATAACAATTTTAAAAGAGTCCATTAGTCGAATATTGAGTTTGAAAATCGAAACCCCATAATTGGAAAAAATTTAATATATTTTTATCTGTAAAAATGTTTTTCGATTACTTTCATTTGAAAAGTTTTTGTTTAATTTATTTCGAAATTTCCCTGAAATAATATGAAAATGTTTTTTGAACCTTTTGACTTCATTAATATTTGCTTTTTGTTAAATATTTCTTCTTTTTCTGATGATATTCAAGAATATTTTTTCAGGTGTCATAATTGTCAACAGGTTGTCACTACATATGCAGTTGGACATTAAACGCAACTGTGACAATTTCACAGCCACAACACACTTCAGGTAATCTTTACAGATTTTGTTATTCTTTTTGATATCTAATAAAAAATTACGATGTATAAGGCGCACGGTAATCGGGTCAGAGGCGCAGAATTTTGAATCGATGAGCCAAATTCCGAACAAGTCTGATACATTCACTTCGCTTTCGGTCACTTGAAAAAGGCATGAACCTACCTTACCCTAACTATGAATATAACACTAGAGGAAGCTAAATTCTTAAAACTTGGTAAGAGAAGGATGAATCTGAGATAAAAAATCTATGGAAAATTCCTCCCGTATTTAACGCAAGACCTATCAATGGTTTTACAAAACCTTTTCAACCACCCAACCCCAAAATTTGTTTCTTCTTTCCACGAAAACTGATCGCGACTCTTTGATAACATGTTTTTCATTTATTTTATAAATAAATAGGCAGCGAAACTCTGGAGTCGGGATGCTAAGTGACAAACCTTTTACTTATATTAATTCTGTTAATGTTCTATCTTTGATATCGAGCACTTTATTGAAAAGACTACTTGCCTTAAATGTCTTTTCTCTCAGTAACTGATTGACACCATTTACAATCTTTCACGTCGATATATATATATATATATATATATATATATATATATATATGTTTGTTGTGCAACATGTAAATTCGAAAAATTTATTCGCCTCAATGACACATGACAGAGTGGATAAAGGCGTTGGTTAGATCCAGTAACAGGACCCAAAGAGTGTGAGTTCAATACTCGGTTAAGGCAGTGGAGAACTTTCAGAGGGAAAATTAACAGGAGATAACTGATAACTGACATCCATTAAAACATGGCACGTGGAACTAGAACAGTCTACTCCAGTGAGCGAAATAAAGGGTTCAGTTCGACATTCAACCCACGTGAAGAAGTCCGGAGCGTACAACGGCCGAAACGTTGTAATAAATATGGCGACAAAAATGAGGACAATAGTCCGAATAATGTAAATAGTGTACATAATACCTCATCTCAGAAATATAGACAGATACTGAACGGCCAAAACTTTGTAATAAATATGGCGACAAAAATGAGGACAATAGTCCGGATAATGTAAACAGTGTACTAGAAAATAATTTTAAATGCTGAAAAAATTATTGGCAAAAATAATTCACCACAAATGTTCCATTTTTATCACATTTGCCTCATTCAATCGGGTTTTAAGGAATTGGAATTACTTTCTGATTGTTTCTATTCGTTACATGTGGTGGCTCAGGCGATAGTACGATTGCTTAATATTCCAGCATTCTCATTAATATTTAAACTGATTAGTTAACGTTATCCTGTTATTATTATGATTATGATAGCCTTTGCTTTGTGTAGTATGAGTTGCCTCCAGGTCTGAAGCAGAGAACAAGTTTATTTTTGTATCAGAAAATGCAAACAGACGAGGTAACATGCAATCAAAGAGAAAAGCATAATTGTGTTCACTGCACGAAGAGAGATCCACGTAAGACAAGATCCATGAGTTTGCAATTCATATATTTTAGTGTATCCAGGTATTTGACCCAATATTATTTGTTTAATCCCATTGATATCAGTCTCAAAGCCCCAATAACAACAGGTAATGCCGTTGTCTTGCAATGTACTCGAGGACGTTCGTTTCCCAAACGCTTTCACACATGTGCTGTTGGTGGGGGCTTTAACATTCAGCAGAAGATAACTGAGTTGGACATGATTTTTCACAATTATATCTGTTCGATTGGCCTGGATTTCCCTAATATTATTCTTATTGGATTTTCGCATATGCAATATCAGATTTAATTGGTATTTAACACAGACTTAACAGCTTGTTACGAGGTCAGATTTGGGGAAAAAGGGCGACAATAACGTGTTGTCCTAAACTTCAAACAAGATGAAGTCTGCACGCCTTGAAAAAGGACATCTCAAAGCAGAAGCTTTCGCCTGGGCTCTGTCACCGACCTTTAAGAAATATAACATCCACGAAAAATAACTAATACCTCCAGGTTTTCTTTTTCTTCTTCATTTTTGTTCTGTAATAATAAATACACTGAGCTTTTTGTGGATTAGTTTTAATATTTTATATTAATAGGGTCCACTTGGATTAAATACCAATGGATTTATTACCTTTACTATGTACATATATATATTGAAATAAAAAAGGCAAGACCAAATTTACCGTTTATGATTAAAAAAAAAACAAAAAAAAAACAGCCGACCAACTTTGCCATCCCCCAACAGAGCTGGAATCGAGAAAATAAATGTTACAATATAAAATACATGTAATGTATTAAATGTGGAAGAGTCAGATTGAAATAGCGTCAAGCCCTAGCAGACATTCACTCTGTTTACAGAGGGAGGGCTGTCTGGACCTGACATAGATCGTTTATAATGCCTTTAAATGTAAGAAAGAATGAACAGGATTAAGGATGGTAAAAGTGTCGATGCTGACATTGATGGCACAATTTGGATTATTTATAAAATACTCCGTGATGGCAGGAACATATGTGTTGTTGACCACGTCGCCCAATTTCTTTCTTACTTTTAAAGGCATTAGAAACAATCTATGTCAGGTCCAGACAGCCCTCCCTCTGTAAACAGAGGGAATGTCTGCTAGGGCTTGACGTTATTTCAATCTGATTGTTCCGCCTTTAATACATTACATGTATTTTATATTGTGACATTTATTTCCTCGATTCCAGCTTTGTTGAGAGAGGGGCGGAAACCGGTCGGCTGTTGTTTTAATTTTTATTTTAATCATAAACGTTAAAGTAGGTCTTGCTTCTTTATTTCCATAATAAAGTGCTATACCCCTAAGAAAATTATCACACACACACACACACGCACACACACACACCCGCACACACACACACACACACACACACACACACACACACACACACACACATATATATATATATATGCTGGTGTAGTATATATATATATATATATATATATATATATATATATATATATATATATATATATATATATATACAAGTATAGCATTGGTGTATACGGAATAAATTCCAATAACCCAAAAATATTATTCTTAAAAGAGTGTTCAATACAGAGTAGAGCAAATATAATTGTTTATTCGAAAATTATAACATAAATATGTTATAAAATCACACCAGAAGTGTTGAAACAAAATAACCTATTTTTGTAGTGATTTTATAATATATTTGTGTTATAATTTCAGAATAAATAATCATATATATATATATATATATATATACATATATATATATATATATATATATATATATATATATATATATATATATATATATATATATATATATGTTGGGCTTTATAGCCAAGGACAAAGCAAACTTTGAATTCAAAACTTGCCTTGTGTTTAGTGCCTCAGGTCTCTGTATTCGGCCTCAAATTTGTTTGGTTCAATGACTTCAACACCATAACCAAATCATATGTGCTGTTGTCTAGGAACTGAGCTGCTTGACCCTCATACCTCCATATATATATATATATATATATATATATATATATATATATATATATATATATATATATATATATCGATGTGAAAGATTGTAAATGGTGTCATTCAGTTACTGAGAGAAAGGACATTTAAGGCAAGCAGTCTTTTCAATAAAGTGCTCGATATCAAAGATAGAACATTAACAGAATTAATATGAGTAAAAGGTTTGTCACTTAGCATCCCGACTCCAGAGTTTCGCTGCTACCCACTGACGAGTGGACAGACAGGTTTGTCATTGAAGCCAACTTCAATCATCTAAATGGTAATTTTTTTATTTATATTGCCTTCAGCATCCCGACTCAGTATTCCAGTTGGTCTCATCAATGCTGTTATCTTTTCGTGCTGTCATCTGATTGATTTCAATTCTTCCTCGAATTCTTCCAGTCTTTTTGCTAGTCTCTTTTGGGACCATTCAAAGACCACCAGATTATTATTATTATTATTATCATTATTATTATTATTTTTACTGTTATTTACATTATTATTATCATTATTATTACTAGTATTATTTATATTATTATTATTATTACTATTATTACGGCAAAATTAAAAATTCCATGATTAGTCTTATTAAGCGAGACTAACTTTTAGCAAATTCCCCTCAATATTCTTCGGCCTTTTTTCTGTTCATTTTCAACTCCTACTTTTATTAAAACATTTTCCTATGACACACAGACTTTGAATGATACAAGCAAAATATCGAATAATGATATGTATCCTTCAATTCATTCATAGTATGGCAACATCTTCTGTTACCATGACAACGACATCATTTTGAGAAATTGAAATACGATTGTCACCATAATCATGGCCGGCACACATTAGTCTCAAAGAGTGTTAGCAAGATAAATATCCTAAAGAACTGGAAATGCAAGAAAGATTTGAAAGCATTTATGCAATAATACTATTATTGAATGAATATGGAATACAGAAGAAATTGCTAGATTGACCTTCTGACTTGATTTCAAGCGAGTGCTGTAAAATTCTAGTGATGTAAATATTCACAAATAGCAATCAAATACTTGAGAAAGTGTTATAGTTTGAAGGATACTTGTTGCCACTTGTTCTGGAGAGGGGGCCCCCAGCTACGGGCGTAAACATTCACAAAAATAGCAGAAATCTTTTAAATGTCTTTTTTTATTTCCTAAGTGATAGAAAAATAAAAGCGTTGATTCTAAATCGCATTTTCTAGAAACATTAATCCTTCATTCTTTAATACAGCAGAAAAAGAAATAAAATTATTTACAAATGTTAACAGGAACTCGGGGACATAACAAAATCTAGGAACGAAAAAACTGTGATATAAGGCAGTCATGCCTATCGTCTTAAGCGCACTGGGTGTGGTCCTAAAGAAATTTGCGATGAGATCAGAAGATTTGGAGATTTTAGAAATATTCTAGATCACAATACATCAGTCTCCAAACTTTTCAATATGAGAGGATACATTTTTAGATTTTTAACACATTTTCACGGGCCAAAGAAAAAAAGATCAGTTTTATAAATGAATGAATGAAACATAAATGACTCAGTTTAATTTAGATTTTCTTTGAGAGTCGGCATATGAGAAAATGGTTAAAATACACGCACACAAAGAATAGCGACCTTATACTGAAAAATGATATATAATAAGTACGAATAACACTCTTTAGGAAACGGTCTGGTTACGTAAGTACAGGTAAGAAAAGCTATTCATTTCAAACTTTTAAGTTTCTGGGGACCGGTTAAAATCTTATGAACCACGGACTGTAGTTTGAAGACATACAGAGGCTCAGCGAGACTGTAAAAGAGTGATAGCGATATGAGGATACTTGCTGACACTTGACCTCTATTGGTCATAATCTGTTATATAATATAAAACGCAATATAACTTATATTTTTCAGTAACGTAGTTTGGTCTCCACTTATTCGTAATTACATATATCTGTTAACTAACAGAACGTCAATACGAATACGAGGTCAATAGGAAAATATACCGTGTTACCATAACAATAGAATATCTCATTTTTCTAAATAGATAAGATCAGGTTACTAATATATTATATTTCTGTATCAGCACATAAAAAAATTAAAAGTAATATATTAGCAACTTGATTTCCTCAACTTAAAAATGAGATATTCTGTTGTTATGATAACAAAGTATATTTACTTATTGACATCGCATAATTTTGAATATTTTTAATGATTTCAAAAGTTCTTTTTTTAGATGGGACAGTAGAATTAAGTGACTAAATTAAAAAAATCCTCAAATACGCAAATACAAAATTACTTACATACTGGCGTCATTTTTGCAATAATGAAAGTAAGAAAAAGGATAGCGCATGTAGAAAATAATTCACATAATGAGCAAATGTAAAAAAAATGCCCTGAAAAATAAAAGAATAGGTATGAGTGGGTGGGAAAGGTGATTCCCTGGGAACAGTACAAAACAGGTCAGTTGTATATGCACAGAACAGAATAAGTCGTAGATAATGAAATGCATAAAATTCTTTAGGATTTTAGGTTAAAACAGATCTTCCATCCAACCTAGTATATCGGATCTGTTTGTTGCAAACAAGAAATTGAAAAACAGAAAAAAGAAAGGTAAAGGCAGAAAATATCTAAGAGCAGGGGCGGGGTTGGGAATGAAAAAAAATGGCAGTTGTTATAGTAACGATAGGAACGGTTCTGTTTCTGAAGAACTTAGTGAAAAAGTTAGAGTAGCTAAAAATCAGCAAAGAAATCGTTGTCATCCAGACGATACCCACTGCTAAAGATCAGTTAGTTAAGCTACCGAGGAGAGTCCTTGAGTAACGAGGAAACTTGTTGTCACTTGAAATCTATTACTAGACCCGATAATAATAAACAATGAATTTTATGGAGTTTTGCATCCTAAAGATGTTATTCTATTTAAATATTTTATTCCCTTGCACAGTGTTTATACTGCTCATAACCGGTGCTTTACACTGGAGATCAAGTTACAACAAGCCTCCCCAGTATTCCAGCAATCTCCTCAGTATTGTAATTCTTTTCAATAACGCCTTATTTTGGATAGTTCCAGCTCTTCCCTTAATTTTGTATTTATTCAGTTTTTTTTTCAACAGGCCCCGCTCCCAGTTGTTCAGTAACTACTGGTGTGACAGTCAAAGTTATAAATCGCAACTTCTTCTGCACTCTGGAATGTCAAGTTATTTGTTTTATTTTTTTAAAATTTTATTCATATTTACCCTTTTTTTATTCTTGTAAAATACCAGATCCGGTCAACTGGTCTGGACTGGGCGATACGCTCAGTAGCAGTAGTAGTAGTAGTAGTAGCTAAGAAAAGAGAGAAAATAGTTTTGCAATATAAATATTTATATAAGTAAGGTCAGACATATCGTATTGCCGGTATTATTAGTGATAACTTTACCAATGTAATGGCTAAGCTTAAGTAATTGTATTATGGTTCAGGTAAAAGTTAAATTATTATTTATTTATTTATTTGCATATTCATATGTCTCGTGGTTATCGTTGGGGATTCGGTGACAGCAAATCTTTTTCAGATTTCTAATACCATCTCTCATTATACTTGTTGATCTGAACACGTTTGACTTCACAGGGACGCAGTCTTAGCAATTAGGGTCATATAAAGAAATGATCGTGAGTCATTTTAGAATTCCAATACTTAATTATTATTATTATTATTATTATTATTATTATTATTATTATTATCATTATTATTATTATTATTATTATTATTATCATCATCTTTGGCTTCTTGTTCAGTACAATCTCTTAACGGGCCATTTCCCTAGACCTAGCCAAGGCAAGGGAGTAAATAAATATATATATATATATATCCTCACTGCACAAATTCTGATGTAAAGAGTCCCTTAACATATAGAGTTTATATTTTCTTTACTGATAATACTATCTTGAGTAGATGAGCAGTTCCACAATGTTGATATTATTATAATTGTGTGTGGTATCATCTTGCAAGAGAGTCGTTTTAAATGCTTAATTACCAAGTTCTCTCCGGGGTCTATGAGTAAAAAGGGCGACTGTGGGAGAGTTATCTATGCACATTTGGGACGTTTCCTTTAGATGGGAGGGCGTTTTGCGCATGATATGTGCAGTTCTGCCCAAAGTAATTTTTTGCAGCTCTGAGATGCTGATGTGTCCAGGAATTTTACTCACATGATTTTCGGAACCCATCTTTATGAAACCCAAAGCCCTTATCACAAATAGGAGTAATCGCAGTTTTAAGTTTCCATATTTTTGTTACTTTAATTTGCAGGTCCTTATAATTATTATTATTATTATTATTGTTGTTGTTTCTGTTGCTTTTGTTGTTGTTGTTGTTGTTGTTATTATTATTATTATTATTATTATTATTATTATTATTATTATTATTATTATTATTATTAAGGCATATTTGAAATGTTTTTTTTACATTCTCCAAGACCTACATATGAAGATTTTTATAATACCTAATTGTAAGGACATTTGCGTTCACTTCCTCCTTTTGTTCTTAGTTTTGTTTTCGGAATATTATAATAAAAACATGTTTCAACTTCTCAAAGAGACGAGAATGCAAGAAATATACCTACTTTGACTTTGGTAAAATCCCTGCCAAACATTCTAGGGAGCGTGCCACTGACGATTTTCTTCATCCAGAAAAAGATGACAAAAATAATAACAATGACGAAGGTAGGAATGACGGCTTTGCTTGTGATTTTAATGACAAATTAGCGCAGCTCTGCAGTTACGAAATTGGATTGTTATCATTGGAATTGTTCTTGTAGGAAGATCTCTCTTCTTCAGTGTCCACACTTGTGTTGAGGATGTTGTCCCTGGCACGGAATGTCCGACAATGTATAATGGAATTTAAGGCCCAAGTGGTAACAGATCATGTCAACCAGAAACAACTACGGAATGTCGCGCAGCATTGCAAATGTTTCTTCACATTGCAGAGGAAAGCCAGTAAAACGTATCGACGTTTTCTAAAGAAAACAGGAAGAGATAAAGAAAACTGACAACAAAAGATGCATCATAAATTCAATATTTATACTTATCTTGAAACATCCATTTTTTTTTTGCTGATTTTGGAGGTATTTTATCGTGGTTTTTAGATTCTTTTACCGTTTTTTCTTTTCTTCTTTCTGTCTTTCTTTCTTTCCGTCTTTCTTTCTTTCTTTCTTTATATTTCTTTTTTATAACTTTCTTACGTTTTTACTTTCTGCCTCTCTTTCCGTCTTTTCTGTTTGCGACCCCCTTCTTTCTCTATTTCATTTTTTCTTTCTTTCTATCTTACTTTCTTTTACTTTCTTCTCTTTCTTTCTTTTTTTTTACTAAGTTTTAATAAGTTACTCTTTCTTTCTTTTCACTTTCCCTTTCTTTCTTCTTTTTCTTTTTTCTTCTTTCACTTTCACTCTCTTTTTTTCGTTTTCAACTTCATGTGTTTGAGAGGCATTTCTTTTTCCGTTTCACCTCTTCTTTTCAAAACTGCTCCCACCACGACTACTACGACTGCTATACTAAACACAGTAAGTAAATATAACTACCCCCACCCCCCATCGACGTCTTAACTGCTAAGGCTTGCCTTCTATGCTTTCTATCTCTAGTGTTTGCTGCTTTCGTAGACTGTGTGAGTGTTACGAGATGCTACGGCTACTGCAAAAATTGCAATCACATAGCCTCTTCTCTTCTTACTATTACAACTAGTAAGACCTGAAAGAAATTAAATTTGCGTCACCGTTTTTCAAATGACTGCGAGGTTTTCGGAAAATGTTTACAGTTTTTTATATACTTAAAAAGAACGAAAATAAAGCAAAGGCCCCTGTTTAGCTTTTTACGTCGAAAGAAAAGTTTCACTTTGTGAATTCTGTGTCTATCGCTGAGAGCCGTTTAAAGTTTATGTCCTTTTTGTTTTGATTTGCTGTGAAAGAAACACATAAAACGTCCTCTGTCATGCGGAAAATGGTGATTTTATTACATTCAAACAAGAATAGGTAGGCAAAATACACGTCCGACTCTACGTGCACTGGTCTTTATTCGTCTCGCAAATAAACAGTTTACGAATATATTTCAGTATAACTTCAGATGTTTAATCTTTTATTTTTTCAGTCTTTCAATTTTTTTCCTTTGTGGATTCAAAGGTCGGTTTTGATTTTTACGAATCTTAGTGTTACAATTTACAAAAAAAAAAAAAAATACACGGAAACAGTCGGCCAGATACACAGAAAAAATAACTGCAGACGGAGTTCATTTTCTATTGTAATATTCTGAAACTATTTACAAACATCTCTGATGTCCTTTGATACGTTTCATTTTAGATGAAATTTTACACAGAAAAATATTTAAAAAAAAAACAATAACAGCATCTGCACATTTTTTTTTATGTACAAGGAAATTACAATAAAAAAAGAAGCGTATTGTCAGAGGTTATAAATCCGAAAAGGAAAGTTTTGTTTTGATAGGTATTATGGCCATCCGTAGTTTCTTGTCACGTAAGAATAATTTCTTTTCTTTATTTCGTCGTTTTAAATTTTTAAAATAAACAATGAGTTTTTATAGCCACTTCCAGACTTGTCTTTTGCAAATTTCTTTTACAAAATTTCACCCAACACATGGCTGGCGAGCCATTCACGTTACAGGGTTACATTTGAAATATTTTCAAAAGTAAGCCTTTGAATATTTTCTAATACTGATCACTGACTGTTTTAATTCCGTTTCTACATTTCGCTACCTTTTTGTTAAAAAAAATAATAAAGAGTTTTGTTAGTCCTTTCTGTCTTCTCTGGGCGAAAGGTGGGGGTTTTGACCTCATCGTAAAACTACACCCAGCAAGGCCCTTGTGTCTAAACTGGTGCCCATCGACGAAGCCGAGGGTTACAGCCAGCTTAAACGTCGCTCAGTCATTCGAGGAAGACCGAGTACGTTCCAAGGCGCGCGTGCGCACTCACACACACGTACGTAAAAACTTTGCCTGCCAACAGGAAATCACATTCGTACCTCCCCTGGACAACACTCACCCTTCTTCGTTTCCATTCAGTATCACTACACTTTGTGATTTGCCTCAAATATGGTCAGTTGGTTTGCGCGGGTCGTGGTGGTACCAGGGATCGGTGTTATACGGTATCTAATCTTGATCTTGCTGTTGTTGGGGATGTGTGACCGATGGCGTTGAGACAGAATCTAATCAAGCTGGGACAGTAGGGCTGTAATTTCACGACGGTAGAATCTCATTGTGTAGTTGCAAGTTTTCACTAAGTTAATAATGGAACACGGCAATGCGTATTGTTGCTGACGACGCTGGAAATGAATGTTAGCTAAATAGTTATCTGAAACACGCATTTACACACATTTAAGCATTCTCTTGCATATACAGTATATATATGAATATTATATATATATATATATATATATATATATATATATATATATATATATATATATATATATATATATATATGTGTGTGTCTCTCTCTCCCTCCTCTCTATCTGTATAAAAACATATGTATAAAAAAGTTTGCGGAACCTCTCTTCTTTTTAATATACACACTTTTTTCTCGTTGGAACCACTATAACCTCTTCCCTTTATATATATATATATATATATATATATATATATGTATATATATATATATATATATATATATATATATATATACGAGTACAGATTGTAAAAACATTGTACATTTTTACCATAGGAAATGTTTCAGATGGAGAATTCTAACGAACTCGCGAATAGACGAAATTTCACATCTATCTATCTATCTATCTATCTATCTATCTATCTATCTATCTCAGTCTGCTTATCTATCTATCTATCTATCTATCTATCTATCTATCATCAGTTTATCCATATATATATATATATATATATATATATATATATATATATATATATATATATATATATATATATATAGTTTACGAAAAACTAGGTAATCCGTATGGGCAGACCCAAGGAGGATAAAATCCAGAGAGCTCAATGTAAATCATAGCTAATAATTTAAATAAAAATAAAAACAGACCACTTTAAGGTTCCATGTAATAAATTATTTCACCACAGCCCTTTTAAAGGACCGCGGATCATCAGACTTTACTTCCAAAGGTTGGGAAGTAAAATCTGATGATCCGCGGTCCTTTAAACGGGCTGTGGTCAAATAATTTATTACATGGAACCTTAAAGTGGTCTGTTTTTATTTTTATTTAAATTACATATATATATATATATATATATATATATATATATATATATATATATATACACTATCTCCGTCTGTCTGTCTGTCTGTCTGTCTCTCTCTCTCTCCCTATATATATATATATATATATATATATATATATATATATATGTATACAGTTTCTACTTATTACGTTGATGGTGAAGAATACAGGCATTATCGATTAATATTCTTTTAAATTGAGAATACCTATATACATCAAACCTAAACATAATAAGCAGAAAGTACAAATCCTAGAAATCCTCTTTATTCAACATATATATTATATATATATATAAGCTCTGTTGTTACATTGAGCTCTCTGGATTACATCCTCTTTGGAATTATCCACATGGATTACCAAACCCTTCATTACTTTACTATATATATATATATATATATATATATATATATATATATATATATATATATATATATATATATGGTTATACCCTATTTAAGGAGGCACGGATTGAGGAGTCTGAGCGGTGTGTTCGAATTCCAGTTGAGTTCGTTACAATCACTTTTGTGCTTATACTGGGAAAGGTGTGAATCCAACTCTCCGCCCTTCATCTATAGGAAACTATCAGGAAAGATTTGGCTGTGTAGCCTTGGTTGGTGATCAGTCTACGTGAAGGAAAGCTCCAAATTCAAACCTGCCTTGAGATGGTTGGGCTCGGTCGGGCTTTCTTGCCCAAGACGCACCACTGCTGCTATAGCTACAGTACATCTGGCACCCCTTAGACACTAACGGGTTACCTATTCGCGATCTATTTATCTGACTGTTTTAGTTTATATCTAGGTACATATATAATGATGTACATACATATACACTTA
Organism: Acanthosepion esculentum; assembly: GCA_964036315.1. Taxonomy (NCBI): domain Eukaryota; kingdom Metazoa; phylum Mollusca; class Cephalopoda; order Sepiida; family Sepiidae; genus Acanthosepion; species Acanthosepion esculentum. Next base: position 2,508,533 of record OZ038483.1, on the reverse strand, counting down.
TATATATGTACGTACGTATTAAAATAAAGATTTATGCATGTACATAGACATGTAAACATTTACTGAAATACGCACGTATAAATTTAGTGTAACGTGAATGTGTGTCTGGCAATCATTTTGCTGATTTGCTCGTTACACACATACACGCTTGTGTGCAACTACGCACTAACGGAATACTCGTTAACAATGACTACGTTATCCACGGATGCCTCTGAACTTCCGGCTTGGGTCCTAGCATCTGGGCGTTGCCACTTTTACCTAGATTCAGTCTAGTATCTGTACATTTTGTGGCATGCGCAAATATGGCGTTTTAGAAATGTAAATATCTCTTTGCTTACATATCGCAAAACATCAGCAGTGAATTCAAATGAATTCAATTCTGACAGAATACCCAACTACTACGTCCTTCTGTCTGTCTACGTTGTCGTAATTAAATTCTTTCATTTGTTCACTTTGCGGTATTCGCTTGTGATTTAATGTCCTATTAAGTACCCCCAAAATTTGACCTTGAGCCAAACAATCTTCGCGAATATTTATACATATGAGCGTTGACTAATAGTCAAGATGTTGAAACCTCTATCAAGGGAAATGTTAATAAGTTTTGAATAAATCTATGATTAAAGGACTACTTCCTTATCTTTCAGAGCATTGGCGCTATGCAGTCTTAAATGTCTAAGATACCTTGGCTAAGTATTTAAGATGTTTTAATGAGGTGCCCAGTAAACACAGAAAATTACGTCTAATATACAAATATAACGAAATCGAGGCATGTTGTTGGAGTTAACTTCTCCTTAATTGTCCAAATTGTTCACAAGGGGTCGCTCTCCCTACACTATAAATACTGGGCGATTTCTTGCCTCGTTCTCTTCTTACCTTGCATTTTAGAGGACGCATTTAATAATGTGATCTCTTGTAGAGATCTGCGTTTTGCCCATTTGTGGGAAAACGCCATCAAACACACATACACGTACGTACGAACATTCACCAAAATACAAACTCTTTACGTTCACACATAAACACAAATGTTAATATC